>JAXCLQ010013162.1:1339-23928 GCA_035584115.1 Cedrela odorata
TGTGAAATTTATAATTATAAATCATGAGGAATATGCTTAGATCTTATATATTAATGTATGGAGTTATATATTGTAATACCCCAAAATTTAAACTAAGGGCATTTTGATCATTTTACAAATGAGGGGTAATTTTATCATTTTATAAATTTATGTCGAGATATTAAAACCAACCTACTAACTTTGAATTAATGTTTAATTAGTTATTGCAAGTGATTTGATAACAATTTGTTGAATTTAGAAAATTTTCTTTTAAAGCTTTATTTACGCACCCAATCTTTAAATAAAAATCGAAACTGATTGAAAAATTCGATTGATAAACGGTTTACTTCTACTGAAAGAGGATTCGACAATGATCGATATGAATTAAATTGGAATCAAATATGAGGTCAAATGAGAGAGAATCGAAGCCTGGAATATAGAAAAATAGCAAATGACATGTTTACCATTCCAACTTCTTTTCTCTTCACTTCTTTTTAGGAGCAAATTAGTTATTTATGTACATTTTAATATGAAATTGATTTGAGCAGAATGCAAACTTGGGTGTTTTTCTTCTTCTCTTCTCGTGAGTGCCTTTCTCCTTCCTTTTTAATTTTTTTTTACAATTCCTTCAAATTACTCAATTTTCAATCAATTAAAGTTTTGTTTCTTGTTGCAAATCACATGTACACGACACGAGCTACACTCTAGAAACTTTATTTGAGAGATTTGGTTTACGATTGAGCTGGGATGAGAATAGTGTCACATTTCACAATTTGGGAATTTTTGAAATTACTTGCAATTTGGACGTCTTAGGAATAAATTGACCCCTCGGTATGATTCCTAACTTCGTTGTTGTTATATTTTTGCATTTTTCGATAATTTACTATTTATCATGGTTACTATTTATGACGTAAATACTGTTCATGCAGGAGTTACTGTTCAACACAGACATTTTTTTTCGATTATATTTGTTTAGGTTAGAATTAAATCAATTAGCTGTTCGATTAGGTAAAATTAATTTTTGTATGAAGATATGAATAGTAACAGTAATATTCCTGTTAGATTTAGATTTCGAAGTAATATATTATTATGCAGAATTGGTTAGTAATAGCAAATTAAGTATAAACGACATCTCGATTATTAATCGTTAGATTTCAGATTATTAAAGAAAATAAAATTCAAAAAGGGGGGAATTTATTATACATCAATGTCTTAATTAAACTTTAAGCATGTGTACTTCAATTATTAGGTTAATAATTAGTATAAGTATGTTACAGATACGCCAAGGAAGCGGCCACCCAGCCCATAGTAATATGATTTTTGTTATGTTTTTTGCGACACCTGTGAGTATAATTTTTAAATGCTTTTCATTTCTTTAAAATTGTTTTATAAAAATTATTGTTTTACGAACTAAGGAATAGTTTATTTATAAATTAATTTACACTCTGTTTTATATGAAAAATGAAACTTACTTTGAACTTTATATATATTGTTGTGGAAGAGTTATTGAGATATTGATTTTGAGGTCAGGAGGTGGCCATTGTGGTTTGAATTATATTTTATTTCTGATTTTTGTATTTTTGATAATATGTTAGCCATTATTTAAATTTTTACTTAACCCTAGTCGGGAGACATAAGGGGGGGAGCTTTTGTACTATGAAAGCACATTATGATTTGTGTTTTGTAGAGGTACCGGTACATGTGAGAAGTAGGGGGCGAAGGGTGGTCTAATATTTGACCCGAAATCTGTACACATCCTTGCATATTATTCTGTTTTCATTTGATTATTTGAAATGATAATTCTAAAAATTATTATAACATGCAGTGGATGTTCTGTTAATATAATTTCTATCTAAAATTGATTTTAACTTTAAACATATTTTATGTCGAAGCTGAATTTACTTAAAATATTCATTTCAATATTCATTCACTGACTTTCCCCCAAAACTCATCCCACCACAGTTTCTAGTGATTGCAGGGTTTCTTTTTTGGTGAGGATTCTAGGAGATATTCGTGAAGAATATTGAGATTTCAGATTTTTCATGCAGTCACTTAGGGGTTTATGTTTTTGTTTATTTTGTAAATTGGGTACAACGCCCAATTATGTATACACATTATAGGTGTCCTTTGTACATTTTTGTGCATATATTATTTTGTATATAAATATTGTGGTATATGTCTAGCATGGTGTTGATAGGCATAGAGTCCTCAGTATATTTTATGAAATCATGCATATGATTGTATTTATCTATATTACAGGGTTATATGTTCAGATTTGTCTAAGGCTTATAACGGTGGGATATCCCTACCTCTATGCCATCACGACACTGATTTATTGGTGTGTGACAAAGTAGTATCAGAGCATGGTCTAGGGGTCGGTGACTGAAAGTAAAGTGTAATGCCTCGCATGTGTAATATGTTTGGGATACTTCCGTGCGAGGTGTTGCCTCTTTGAGTATCTGGATAATCCAATGCGTCTTCTTTCTGTAAATCTCGTAGGATAAACTGTAATTCATCTTAACTGTGTTTCCATTTTTTAACAGCTAAATTATGTCTTCTTGAAATTAAAATCTCTCCGATGGAGACCAATGAATTTCTTCTTCAAATCAAGATTCGTCTAGGTCTCTAGTACCACCTGTTGGGGTTCAGGGTCGAGTAGGTAAAGGACAAGGTAAAGGTCAAGGTAGAGCTAGAATCTAAGAGCTTGAAGTGTCAAAGGAAAGAGTATATGTTCTGCTTTACTGTATTATAGCTTTAACTGTAAATATTTATGATTCAAGTTGAATTTTGAATATACCAAATGTGTTGAACGGTGTATTTCCGAAATATGTGTAGGAATAATAGATATGTTGTGGATAGGATGCGATTTTATGAAATTTCTGATTTTGTATTATGGACCATGATGGTGGAAAAAAATTGCATTAATTTAGTTATTTTGTGAAATTAGATGGATTTATATTTTAAATAGTGTGATGTAAAATTTGCTTTAAATATGAGTCGGGAGTCGACTTTCTCTTTAAAAATTAATGAACTGGTTGATCTATCCAAATGTGTGAATTATGAAATTGCCAAATTATTGGTTTCGAAAAAGATAAGTATGTTATGGCAAAAAGGTATTTACGCAAGACTTGTAAAGATGCGAAATTTAAGTCTTGATATGATGACTATGATTAAGAATAAATTGTAGTGATTTATGAATTTTCTTTTGAGTTCAGGGTCGTAAACAGAGATTATGGAAACATTTATATATATTTTTAAAAGTGTAATAGGTGTAATGAGATACGTTGAGCGTATAAATTATGATTTTGAGTTGTGATATCTGAGAATGAATATTAAAATTATGGAATGGTTGTATATAATACTTTATTATATTAGATTAAGATGTGAATACAAAGTCATTACTAGAATTTGATAAGGAAATATAAGGGGTGAAGTCATAATTATGTTCTTTACTGAATACAGACATAGGTTTATTAGATTCAACAATTGTTTTGGTTATTAAGAAAAAAAAAATTGTTCTGAGAATGTCAAAGAGGTTGGGTTATATCGATAAATGGGATTAATCAATTACAGACGGTTATGAAAAGTATTCTTTCCTTTGAGGCTATTTATGCTAGAATTCTGTTCGACTCGGGAGCAACTTATTCTTTTATTTTTTTTTTCATACTTTGCATACTATCTAAGCAAAGAGATTAGAACCCTAAATTCACCTTTAACTGTGTCTACTCCTATAAGAAACACGATATTAGTTTCCAAAATTATAGAATCTTGTGCCATTTCTGTTGGTGAGCATGTATATCCTGCTAATCTGATCCTACTAGAAATTTTAGATTTCGATGTGATTTTAGGTATGGATTTGTTATCTAGATATCATACAATAATGGATTGTAGGAAGAAAACTATCACCTTTTCTGTTCTAAATGATCCAGTCTCTGAATTTCAAGGTGATAAGAGTAAACCATTTGACAACTTGATTTCGGCTATCGATGTGGGTAAACTACTGAGTAAGGGATGTATTGGGTACTTAACCTTTATTCGAGATTATTTTGTTGATCGTGAGTGGACTAATCATGTCTTTTATGATTCCAAATTTACATTTTGTAGTTTTAAGAAATCTTTTTAGAATTGATAAAAGTATTGGGTTTATATAACGTGGAGATTGAGCTTAAATCTCAATGAAAATTAGACTAGTTGTGATTTTTGGTAGGCCAAGTTTGGGTGAAAATGATTGGGAGTGTTTAATGCCGTGCTTTATGGTCAATTTATAGAAATATTAATATGTTTGAAATTAAAGAAATGGCCTTGAGATATTGAAAATTTTATTTACTCGATTTGTTTATAAATTGAGTTAATGGTAATATAGAATTGAGTTGATAAGGTGGGTATATGTGTATGATATATTATATATATATATGTAATATTTCTGTGACTATAGTGTGTAACTTATGGCAGATCCTTAAGGCATATGGAGGAGTGGATAACTGTTTCTCTGAGAATTATTAAATAAAGGCTTAAATTACATGTGTTGGAAACTTAACTAAGTTCTTTAACTTGACTTCTGTTATGACCTATTAAATTTTATGATTTTATGGTTATTGAGAAGGTTTTCAGTGATATCAAGGGTATATGAAATATTATGAATTCATAGATTGAGAATTGACTTATAACATGTGAATGGATTATTATATTTCTCAAATAATTATATGAGTTTAATAATGAAATATAAGTGATAAATGATTTGATTAAATTCTTAGGATTACATTAGATATTGCTTGATGAAGTTGTGATTATGATGAACATAAGAATGATCAACAAAAATATCGATAAAATGTTAAGATACTGTAAATATATGAATTATAACTTTGATTGTGCCATGTGAGGAATGATCCAAAGATTTGTATGTTAATTAGAAATAGATAATTTATTTAATTAAGTTAAGGTCTGAAAATAAGATCGCTACTTGAACCTAGTATTTGAAATACAAGTGCCTGAAACCTCGATTAAATTTGTTAATATGCTTGATGCATCACTCTATATAATTTATAGCTATTTGAGATTATTGAAACTATTTTCTCTCAAATATATTGATGACGTTTGGGGTTAATGAAATTTACAAATTTTGCTTGTGTTATACTCGTTGAGGAAAACATAGTAAGATTAGTATGAATGTTATAGAAGTGGTGAATTATTATGAACTTATGAGATGTGATTGGTTTACAATTTAAGTGATTATACAAGCGAAGAAGGTCGATGGTTAAGTGAAGGGATCTTGATGTATTTCATCTTTATGCTATATTATAAAAATTTATTTTTATATGTACTAAGAAACAATTTTTCTATTGTCATAGATTATAACCATTTATGAAATTGAAGAATTTTGGATTTTTATATAATGACCATGATTGAGATATGCTAAATGATTATAATTTACAGATTATGCTTCAATTATGACATGTGAATGAGTAGTAATGTGTTTCGAATAATTAATTAAATTAATGATGAAGTACATGTGGTGAAGGATATTACTTTGTAGAGTTAAAATTATCATGATTATGGAAATGGTTAATAGAAAATATGGTGGACTGAGTTGAGTGGTAATGTATTTGTGAATTATGACTTGAGGTTGTGGTATTCGAGAATGGATATTAATATTGTATGTTGATTTTATATAGATGATTTAATTCATTAAATTAAAATACGTATATAAAAGTCGTTTTATGACTTGACACAAAGAAATCTTAACTTGTATATGTCGTTGTTATTATAAACTCATAAGTTGTGATTTAGATTATGTTATTTGAAAAAGAATACTGAGATCTGTTTTAGTAGAGGGAATTAAGGAAGTTCAGATTTTGACTCCGTATATAGATGAAAAGAAGAGAGATATTGTTGAATTTGTAGCCAAGTAATTGACCTGTCAGCAGGTAAAAGCAGAACATCAGAAACTATCTGACATATTTTAAAGTTTGGATGTACTTGAATGAAAGTGGGACAAAGTGACCATGGATTTCATTATAGGTCTTCCTCGCACTTTTAAAAGATATGATTCTATATGAGTCATCGTAAATATATTGACGAAGTCAACCCATTTCCTTCCTGTTAAGATTACCTATACAGCTTCTTAGTATGCCTGAATTTATATGGATTATATAATTTCTTTGCATGGTATATCTGTTTCTATCATCTTAGATCGAGATTCTCAATTTACATTGAAGTTCTGATAGTCCTTTCAAAGAAGCTTTAGGCATTTAACTTTATTTTAGTATTGCATTCAATCATTAGACAGATGGATAATTGGAGAGAATAATTTAGATTTTAAAGAACATGTTACGAGCACGCGTAATTGATTTTGAGGGGGATTAGTTGTTTCTGAAGATTTCTTCTTTTAAGGAAGATATGCAGTTTAGCGAGAAAGCTAAGTTGAGCCCGAGATATATTGAGCCTTTCCAGATTCTCCAATGAGTTGGGGGCAGGGCAAATGAGTTAGCTCTTCCATCTAGTATGAATAAGATACATCCAGTTTTCCATGTATCCGTGCTGAGGAAATATCTCTATGATGAGTCGCACGTCCTTGAACCTCAAATGATAGAGTTAGATCGAAACTTATCATATCAGTAACAATCTGTGACCAGAGTTGATAGGGAAATGAGAAAACTTTAATCGAAATGGATTCCATCAGTAAAAGTCATCTAATAGTATCACAAAGGTAGTAAGACGACTTAGGAGTTAGAAAATATCACGAGAAAGAAATTTTTTCACTTATTTGAAGATGAAGGTAAATATTTCTGAACCCTACTTGGAATATTTAAATTTAAGGACGAATTTTCTTAAAGGAAGGAGAATGTAATACCCCAAAATTTAAACTAAGGGCATTTCGGTCATTTTACACATGAGGGGTAATTTTATCATTTTATAAATTTATATCTATGTATTAAAAACTGACCTACTAACTCTCAATTAATGTTTAATTAGCTATTGCAAGTGATTTAATAACAAGTTGTTAAGTTTATAAAATTTTCTTTTAAAGCTTTATTTGCGCAGTCGACCTTAAAAATCGGAGTTAATTGAAAATTTTAATTGATAAACGGTTTGTTTTTGCTAAAAGAGGATTCGACAATGATCGATATGAATTAAATTAGAGTCAAATTTGAGGTCAAATGAGAGAGAATCGAAGCCTGGAATATAGGAAAATAGCAAATGACATGTTTACCCTTCCAATTTCTTTTCTCTTTACTTCTGTTTAGGGGCAAATGAGTGTCTTTCTCCTTCATTTTTAATTTTATTTTCACAATTCCTTCAAATTACTCAATTTTCAATCGATTAAAGTTTTGTTTCTTGTTGCAAATCATATGTACACGACACAGGCTACACTCTAGGAATTTTGTTTGAGCAATTTAGTCAACGATTGAGCTGGGATGAGAATAATGTCACTATTTACAATTTAGGGATTTTTGAAATTACTTGCAATTTGGACGTCTTAGGATTAAATTGACTCTTCGGTATGATTCCTAACTTCATTGTTGTTGTATTTTTACATTTTTCGATAATTCACTGTTTATCAAGGATACTATTCATGACGTAAACACTTTTCATACTTGAAATACTGTTCATGCAGGATTTACTATTTATCATGGACATTTTTTCCAATTATACTTGTTTAGGTTAGAATTAGATCAATTAATTGTTAGATTAGGTAAAATTAATTTTTGTCTAAAGATATGAATAGTAACAGTAACGTTCGCATTAGATTTAGATTTCGAAATAATGTGTTATCATACAGAATTGGTTAGTAATAGTGAATTAAGTATAATTGACATCTCAATTATTAATCGTTAGATTTCAGATTGTAAAAGAAAATATAATTCAAAAAAGGGGAAAATTTTATTATACATCAATGTCCTAATTAAACTTTAAGCATATGTACTTTAATTATTACATTAATAATTAGTATAAATATGTTACAGATACGTCGAGAGAGCGGCCACCCAGCCCATAGTGATCTGATTTCTGTTATGTTTTTGGCAACACTTGTGAATGAAATTTTTACATGCTTTTCATTTCTTTAAAATTGTTTTATAAAACTTAATGTTTACGAAATAAGGAATAGTTTATTTATAAATTGATTTACATTTTGTTTTATATGGAAAATGAAACTTACTTTAAACTTTATATATATTATTGTGAAAGAGTTGTTGAGATATTGATTTTGAGGTCAGGAGGTGGGTATTGTAGTTTGAATTGTGTTTTATTTTTTATTTTTGTATTTTTGACAATATACTAGCCATTATTTAAATTTTTACTTAACCGTAGTCAGGAGATATAAAAATGGGAGTTTATGTGCTTTGAAAGCACATTATAATTTGTGTTTTGTGGAAGTATCGGTACATGTGAGAAGTAGGGGGCAAAGGGCGATCTGATATCTGACCCGAAATCTGCACACATCTTTACATATTATTCTATTTTCATTTTACTATTTGAAATGATAATTCTGAAAATTATTATAATAAGTTGTGGATGTCCTGTTAATATGATTTCTGTCTAAAATTGATTTTAACTTTAAGCATATTTTATGTCGAAGCTGAATTTACTTAAAATATTCATTTCAGTATTCATTCACTGAATTTTCCCCAAAACTCACTCCACCACAGCTTCCAATGATTGCAGGGTTTCTTTCTTGGTGAGGATTATAGAAGATATTCGTAAAGAGCATTGAGATTTCAAATTCTCCATGTAGTCACCTAGGAATTTATGTTTTTGTTTATTTTGTAAACTAGTTACAACGCTCAATTATGTATACACATTATAGGTGTGCTTTGTACATTTCTGTGCATATATTATTTTGTATATAAATATCGTGGTATATGTCTGGCATGGAGTTGATAAGCATGGAGCCCTTAGTATATGTTTATGAAATCATGCATATGATTGTATTTATTTGCATTACAGAGTTCATGTTCAGATTTTTTAAGGCTTATAGAGGTGGGATATCCCTACCTTTATGCCATCACAACACCGATTTAACAATGTGTGACATATATATTGTGGAATGATGGGTTGTATAGTTGAGGTTTATTTGCAGGGTGAAAGGGATAAATATATAGAGAATACTCTACCAAAATTTATGTCAGGGTGTTTCAGCTATAAGATTTCATTGTTTGAAATCGGATAAATAACCCTTGTTAGTTAAACCTTGTGAAGTGATATGTGTTAATTAAGGAATTTTAGACATATTTTTCATGAACATCGCATTTAGTGTATTGTATTTAATTATTTGGAATCGTGAGATTCATTATTATATGCATGTGTGATATTAGGTACCGATAGCCCAAGAGAAGAACCAAGTGAGCGCGAGGACCCTAAGTGGGAGTGATTACCCTCTCCTTGTAGTTAGTAAATTTATACATATATGAATATGTAAAATATATGCTTGTTATATTTATATGTACGCTTGTGTATTAAATAAATGATTTTACTGTTAAAATGGAACTTGAAATGAATGTATTTCCATATGCTTTATATTGATATTGGAAAATGTTTATATATGGTCTGTTATTATAAATGTCATGCTCCCACCCGTGGAGTCCACACGTAACAACCACCACAGACCCTTGAGACACTTTCGTTATCCTCAACATACCTCTCAGGCCTATAAAGCTGCTTAGGTACATGTCTCATGTATAATTAACAACATACAATTGTCTCTTTGAGACATTTTCAAATCACTCCACAAATAAAAATTTATTTAATTTAAAATACATACAGAGTACATATCAAATTACATTATTTCAAACTCATAATTAAATACATACAAAGTTTTACAAAGTCAAACTCAGTGGACTAATCTAGATAGTTTGTAAGTCGAGGATGACAATGATACTTGATAACTTTAAACCCTTAATCGATCAACACTACCAATTATAGCTCTTGGCTAGACTTGATTTCCTGAAACTGGAAGGTGAGAGGGTGAGTATATAGGGATATACTTTATGAGTGGATAAAATTATATTTTAAAGAAAAACAATTATATATACTTTTAAAACAATTTATTTCAAAGAATCATTGTCTGTTATTCAAAATCAACGGCTGACTCCCTTTCTCTATGGTTACCTTGGCCGTGATAACCCCGAGACCGTCAATGGGCTTTATGTACAGAAAACAATGTCCATTTAATAAAAACAGTTTTTTTTAAGATAAAGAATGCATGGAAATTTTTAAATCTGTCCGCCACTGACGTTAGCCTCGAGTAGTCATTTGGTGATACTCATGACTGACTTCGACAATCTCTCAAGTAGATAAGTCCACAATGTTCACCCATATAACTGCTCTACCTGCAGCGCACTCACCAAGGTGGCCTCTTTATAGGCCTGTCCTTAGGCTACTATCCTGTAGCTACAGTTATATATAATCCTGGCCTACCCGATCATATCACTAATATAATCCACATGCAATCCATGTACATAAACATTTATAATCATTTCATTTTCAATAACAGTGTAAAGCTCGCATTTTCAATATCAAACTTGGCCTCATGGCCAATTACATGTTTATTCAATCTACAGGCCGTCCATGTATATTGTAAAACAACTATAATAAAAACTATTTCTTAATTCATAAAATAATAAGTTTTATAAAAACAATTAAATAGTATAAAACATGTAAAAATATCTACTCACAGCTAAGAGAGGGTCACCACTCCCACAATTATTCTCGCACCCACAAGGTTTCATTATTGGGTATTCGGTGCCTATTACCATACATTCATAATGTCATGAATTTCAATCTTCTAAATAATTATAACATGCACTAGATACGATGTTCGTGTATAACATATCTACAATTTCATAGTTTGACACACCTTACATTATGAGGCTTAACTTTTGAGGTCATTTATCAGATTTCTAACAACGGAATCTCATAATTGTAATTATTCCAAATTTTCATTTTCGTCTAAGACGTATATGTCATCATAAACTTCCATTTATTGCAATTCTATACAATTCTACATTTCCGTCGAGCATAGATATTATTTCATAATGAAAATAAACGCATATTCAACGTCATATTCTTCTAATTATCATCATTCAACACAATTCTACGTTTCTTACGCGAAATTAAACGTAAATCTCAGATGAATGGTAACCTTCAAATTTCAATATGCTTAAAATCTTAAAATCATGCTTATAATGAATTAACAAACTTACTTGTAGCTTGTTCATGCCCTTAAAAATCTCAATTTGTCGTTCAAACGCAAAAACCCAATTTTGATTTGAAACCCATTTTTCTTCTTCACTTATTCTCTCTTTTTCTAGCCCAAATGTGGTATCAATATGAATAGGAGAAGTCAGGGAGTCATTTCGTGATGAAAATTTGAAAGAAAACTAAACTTTGGAGAAATCAAAGAGAAATGTAGAGAAAGTGAGAGAGCGTATTTTTAGTGAGAGAGATGAGAGAATTTTGTGTTTTTAGAGAGTAAAGAAACCAAGAGAACTGTTGAGACTTGTGTATATATATATATATAGATTAAGGGTAAAAATACCAAAAAGCCCTTAAAAATTTTGAAAAATCCCAAAAAAATCCAGATTTTTACAGCAAACTGGTCGATCTTTTTCGAAAACTATTGACCGGATTGCTACAGTATGTTGAACAGTGTCATGACCAGCCGCTACAGTGGCCCCAAAACACACATTTTGCTAGTCGACCAGATTGCTACAGTATGTTGAACAGTGTCATAACCAGCTACTACAGTGTCGCTAAAACACACATTTTGCTGGTCGACCGGATTACTACAGTACTTGCTACAGTACTTAAATTTTCACTGTTTAAAATTTGTGCAATTTGGTCCCCAAAAACCTTTTAATTTGATCCTTTTTCAGATTTGAAAAATACAACAAAGTCCATATTAATCATTCATTAAGCCAACTTAAGTTTTCCTAAACCTTGTTAATATGTCAAATAAATCTTAAATCATGCACGTATGATAATGAACATCATCAAATAACTATTTTACTCTTATATTCGAAGAACAATGTTTATAATTCTATCCTCCTTTGAAAAATTTTGTTCCTAAAATTTTACTTTCCATGATAGAATTTTCGATATCAATTTAATTATCTCTAAAAATTTAAAATTCAACGCATCTAATCAATGAAATAAGTAAGGGTAATGTTATCGCATCTGATGTTCACGTTCCCATGTCATTTATTCAACGGAAGAACTCCGTTATAAGACTTTTACTATGGGAATTATTTTACTCTTTAACACCCGTTCCTGTTGATCTAAGATTGCTACTAGTTCAACCTCGTAGTTTAAATATTCTCGTATTTCAATGGGTGGAGGTCCAATGATATGTGAAAGATCAAAAACATCATGCATCTGTTGCATCTTTTGAGGCAACTCTAATTTTTATTCTACAAGGCCAATTCTTTCGATGATCGTGAAAGGCCTAACATATCGAGGATGGAGTTTCCCTCGATTTTTACATCGAATCATGCCTTTTCAAAGTGATATCTTCATAAATACTATATCACCGACATTAAACTCCAAATCTCCCATTTGGTGATCAGCATAAGACTTTTGTCTGTCTTATGCCACTTTAAATCTTTCATGAATTATTTTCACTTTTTCCAAGGTCATCTCAATCAATTCAACATTTTCAAGTTTCTTTTAACCTACTTCATCCCAACATAATAGTGTTCTGTACTTCTTTCCCTAAATGTAGCGACTTGGGTAATTTAGATAGTGCTAAATCTTCCAAACTAGAGAATGCAACATTTTCATCAAAAAAAGATTGTATTGAATTATTAGCCAGGAAGTTCTTCTCTGAGGTCATTTCTTTAAGTTCATTGTCTACTTTCAATCTTCCAAATAATGGTTCTTTAAGGAATTGCGTTTGTGTGTCATTGGTTAGTGTAGCTATACTTTGTTTATGATCTAGCAAAGGTTGATTTTGACAAGAGTTTGCTAGTTTTGAGGTTAAGAGTGATAAAAAAGATTTAGGATTATGGTTTTAGGGTTGACTTGTAATTTGAAATCTAGATAAGATTTGAAAGGAAATTTAAGCTCATCAAAGACAACATCCCTCGTAGAAGTGTTCAAAATAGGTTCCGGTTTCTGTTTCACTCAAAATCGGAATCTACCCTAAATAAATTCGGTTCCTAAATTTTGAAACCAGAACCTACCTTATTTAACAGGGTACCTTATTTTTTTGTTTTGATTCAATTTTGGTTTGAAAATAGGGTACACTATTTATCAAATACGCGTATCAAAATCATGTTTCTATTTTTAGCAAATAAGCATTATAGTTTGCACAAAATAATCATGATACTGCATAAATATTGAAACATTATTCTCAATGATAATATGTAAATATCCAATTCATATATCTCTAAACTAGAACCAACACTTGTTTTATACGTTTCAATGTAAAACTTGACATAATTGGGAAAATTTCCAACACTGTCCTAAGGTAAAAAATGGCCAACCTTGAGCACCAAAAATACATCTACTTTTAAGACTTGAGCACAATCAAACACCATTCGGTAGAATATTAGTCTACTGAGTCAAGATAACAGTCGATACCACATTGTAAATGTGGTACATCTATAAACTAGCCAAATATATCTAAAGAAATTAATCATAATTTTCAAATTATACTCCTTTTGAATCTAATCAAAATTCTAACAATCATTAATAATTATCTGAATCCAAATTCGGACATGATTCTAAAGTTGTTTTTCTGAATTCATAGATAACAAAACAAACAAGATGGTTAAAAAATGAAAGTTCAGCCAAAACCATGAACTCGTTCGTATTTATACATCATTAACAAAAGAACAAATGGGAAGTCCTAAAAAATAAAAAATTGAAACTTCAGTAAAAAGAAAATGATGAATAATAACTTGGAGCTGTTTCCAATTCATACCAGCAAAACAGAAATAAGAAGTCCATATCAAAAACAAGTAAAACAAACAAATGAACACTCTAAATGTTAAAGCTTGAGTAGAAAACCTGGCCTTGCCTTTAATTCATACATGCTTAATCATAATCACTAGTCCATATTTACAAAATTAACAAAAATAAAGGAAAAGAGCAATTGGGTACTTTCAAAATTTTATAATTTCATATAAAGAACAATGAAAAAGAACTCAAAACTTTTTTTCCGTTGCTGGGTTGTTGTTAAGCTTCTTGTTGGGATGAAGAAGATGACTCTCTTTTCTTGTCTTCAGCTTTAGTAAGAACCACATTGCCAAGCAATTTTGACTTTTGTTATTTTAATTTTTCTTAGTTGGGTATGGTAAAATCTGGGTCAGGCGGGTCTGGTTTAGTTCATTGGTTCGATTCCATAAGATATAGAATCGAAACCGAACCGAAATAAATCGATTTTTTATTTCTAATACCGGAATCGGACCTAAAGAGACTGGTTCCAGTTCAGAAACTGAACCAGCCGATCTAGTTCCACAAAGTTCTAGGTCAACCCAGAACCTATGAACACCTCTAATCCCTAGCAATGTAAACTCTGCCATTAACATGCATACAGTTGTAACTTTTATGCTGTGGGTTATAGCCTATAAAAATGAACTTTGAAGTATGAAAGTTTAATTTAATCTTATTATAGGGTCTTAAATGTCAATGACAAACACAATTAAAGACTTTCATGAAGTTGAACTATGGTATTTGGTGATAAATTTTCTAGTATAGAGACTGGTGGTTTAAGACTATAATAGGCATTCTATTTATCAAAAAAGGTGACCATATAGAAAGCTTGCCACCAGAATTTTGTAGGCATGTTGGCTTATGTAAGCAAAGTTAATATTATTTCCACTATATGCCTATGTTTTATCTCTACCCTCCCCTCCCTCCCCCCTTCCATTTTGATGGTGAGTGTAGAGGCACGAGTGTCTGAATTAGATCCTATTTTCTTTCAAGTAGGAAACAAAAGGCTTAAATACTCTCCCACCCTCAATAAGTTTGTATTGTTTTATTTTTTTTGTTCAAGCATGTTTCAATGAGATTCTTGAACTATTTAAAGATAAGGAAAGCTTCTAATTTGGTTATGAGTAGGCGAATCCAGGAAAAGTAGAGCAGTCATCGAGTATATTCATGTAGTATTTGTACTCATTACCAATTGTTTTTGGTTTATGATATATTGTAAGTCAGTTTGTGATTTTTACCGTATTGGCAAGTTACACAGAATTGAGAAATTTAAATTTTATTACTATTAAAAAAACATTACAAGAGGATAATACGTCTTTTAAGACTTGAATACTAGGATGACCAAATTTTTTATGTAATGTACCCACTTGATTGACTTAATTACAAATTGACTTTTGACTTTGGTTGACTGAGGACTCTGACTCACTTTTTTCTAATAAAAAAGTTTATTAAAAGCAATAGAAAAGGACACAACAAATGTGTTTTTGGTTTTATTAACTCTAGTAACAAGTTCTTTACAAGATACATTCGGTAAGTATAACCTTCAATTAAATGTTCCTTGTAGCAACACTCTCTCCCTCATCTTGTCCTTTATAATATGTATTTGTGTTGAAATTAACAACCAAGTTATTGTCAATTAACAATTTAGAAATGCTTTGTAATGTGAGGCACATGTAATATGTCATTTAAAAATATAGGCTTATGACAAGGAACATGAAAAGTAGATTCATCAATGTGTTGGCATCATGTTGGCTATGTGTTTAGGATATGGGTGAATTTAAGTCAAGTAAAGTAGAAGATAAGTGGCATGAATTTAGTCCACTAGATTAGTTAGATGTGATCCAAACCATCCATTATTGTAATTAGTTAAGAAATTAAGTTAATTAGGATTTTTTAAATTGAAAAAGAGAAGGTAAAACGTGAGGGAAGTGACGGAACACTTGCACGGGAATGATTCCCGAGTATCCATTAAAAAAGCTATAGTTGTGACATAAACTGTATGTAAAGCTCTCTAAGGACCATAGACATGTACATATGCATATTTTAATATTTAAACATTTTAAACATAAACTGTAAAGTTTAGAAGTCATACTTTTTCAAATCGGAATCTGGAAAAGCAAATCTAAAGCATATCCACATATCGGATTGGTGAAGACAGTTCCAGTTTTGTGATGGGATTTGTAAGCTTATAGTGTTAGCTTTAATAAGCTAACACAAAGTTTTCTACTCTTAGAAAACCCTAGCTTGTTAATAAGAAGAGAAGAGAAATGAAACAATTTCAATCCCTTTCTTTTTTTCCTATTTTCTTTATCCCTTTATTTTTCTTTCTTCCCTTGGTTTGATTCAAAAATCAATACAAGCAAGCTTAATGCCACTTGTCAACTAAAGAACCATTTTATTAAATAACATATATATAATCAATAATGAATAAACTTATTTATTTATTAATATCTAATATATCTTATACCTTTTTCAATATCATATATATTCATAAATTATATTTACGTTATCTCATAAATTACCGAAATATTTCCCACACATACGGATACTAATGTGTCCTAGCCGAAAAATTTATTCTTTGCAATAAAAAATTATATTACTATTCAATCAAAATATTGGAACAATATCATTAACTAAATTGATGATTATTGTATAATAGTAATAATCATCATCGTCAAGTAACCGACTAATATTTACCACCTGAGCTCATTGTGAACTAGACATGGATAGATATTAACTCTTTTGTATCTCTTTTGTATAACTCCTTGTAACCAAAGTTCTCAATGATAATGAGTGACTTCTAGTAAGATGTCATGATCCCCAAACATAAATGAATGAATATACCAAATAAATCCATATAGTCGTATGTGTATATAGTAAAGTTTTTCTACTATCAACTCACAATTAAGTGTAGGTCATGATATTATCAAAACCCTAACTCAATCATAGGATTAGAACCTCAATTATATGTAGAATTCATATATTTACAAAATACTTTTCCGGACATATATGCTTTGGCTAAAGACTTGATTCCCGTGTATGACAGTTCTACCTAGGATCTCAAGCTCTAATATCTGAGCCAACATATTTTATTTTGGTTATCATCTATCCTCAATACTAAAACACATTGGAAGTAATTTACTTTCACTAGGCGTGGCTAGCCCAATGTTATATACACAAATGAACGATTTACCTCAGTACGGAGGGTAGCCATGACACCTTAAGTCAAAAGACTAGTGGTACACTAGTACGGCTATATGACGTATCATTAACTGTGGATTAATCATCCAAATGATTTATCACATTTGGTCACGTTCAGTAATACATTTACCAACGTATTACCCATGTTTATGCTCTTGTGATAAGAGACTTGTCACTTAACTATTAGTATCCTATATTAATATTTGGCAGCATCAAACATACCAGTCATACAATGTTATATTCTTATATGATATTACCTCAACCAAGAATTGATTCAAATATATTTAAATCAGAGACTCTGTACTCATATCTACAACTTTTTGCATATAGAGTATTTATATTATTATACATCACGGGATCTTATTCTACACTTATATATAATATAAATTAGTAAGTGAATATGTAAAATGATATAAAAACCTATTTTATTAATCATAAACTAATTTAAAGTTAATTACATAAATATATATACAAATAATGATATCTCTAAACTATATGAGACGTTTGGTTCTAGGGCATATCTCCAACAGTAAAAAAGAAAAAGAAGAAAAGGAAGAAAGAAGAAGAAAATGTGAGGGAATAAAAGAAGAAAAGAAAGAAAAAAGAAGAAAACGTGAAGGAAGAAAGGAGAAAAGAAGAAAAGAAAAGGAAAAGAAAGAAAAATGAGAAAGAGAAAGAAATTAGTACAAGTTGTTAACATAGAAATATACTCGTGAAATTGAGAACCGTGGTAAGTAAATTATGCATGTATTTATATTGTTTTTGAAATAATAAGTTATTTAAGCATGTTTTTGAAAATGGTATGCAAATTATGAATTTTTGATGTTTTATATGCCGATTATAAAGTTATAAAATGTTTATTAAAAATGTAGTCGATGTGTAAAGTTTATGGATGAAAATGCATTTTTATGGTTCTAGTCATTAGTTTATGTTTATTCTAAAATGACTGAGTCTCGTGACAAATGTGAGACTTACGAGCTAGTAAGAATTATATATGAGCGTTTCTGTTATAATTAATATGAAATTTTTTGGCTTTAAGCGGGAATACGTAATTACGTTATGATCCAGGTCACTGTGAGTGTAGATGACACTAATTGACTGAGTCATTCTGAGAATGTTAATAATATGAATGAATTTCTGTGTTATTAGACAATTTGAGTATATCTGTTTGTTTTGGCAAAGAAAGAAATATGTTTTGTATTACATCAACATGGAGAAAAACTTACATGATTTACTTAATGAGTTAACATCTCATTGTTTATTGTAAAATTTTATTTTTTAGAGAATAAAAAGTAGAAGGGAAAGTTGACGCAAGCGAAGGTAGTTACGAACAGAAGAAATTTTTTGTTATATGTAATTATTAATGTAGTTCGAAAGACCAAAAATTAGTTATATAGATAATTTTTTTATGTGTAAGGATTTTTGGTATTATAGTTATTTACATATTATGTAATGAGGATGTAACATTGTGTGGAAATTTCAAAATGTTGATGCTAAGACCTTATGTGTGATTATATGTATGGGGGTTGTGACAATAGGATTTCATGAAATAGTGGGATTATCAACTAAACTTTTCATCTTAACATAAAAATAACTCACAGACATAGTGCCTTTTTTTTATGAGGAGAAAAGCTTTTCAAGTGCATACCAGACTTCATAAGTGGTGCAACTTATGACAAAGGTTAAGACACTTTTACTCATTAAGGACAATAATCAATTAGGAAAAAGTAGATCATTTTCCTTTAGAAGGTGAAGACAAAGTTTTCAGTGGGTATTTGTTAGGACATGTTTTTTATCCATCTATGAAACTCTTAAGTTCATTGCCAAATATAGAAGACAAGACTTGTAATTTCCAAATCAAGTAATTTTATCTATCTAGCTTAATTGAAGTAGGGAAGCTAAAACTACTTAGATTGGTTTAAGTATAAACCCAACTTGAATTAGTTGAGTTCTAATTATTTGCTGTCACAATAACAGAGTTGATTTTCCATGGATTAACACATTGCTCTGATACCAAGTTTAAAGAGTTAATGGTTTGAAGAAAATTTTTATTGTTATGCAGATTCTCTGTACAAAGCATAATATACACAATAAAATCTATACATGGTAAGCAAATAATCAAAGGAAAGAATCAACAGTAATGAATTCTAATTCTGTAAATATTCTTTTCTAATGCATTTTGTATCTCTTTGATTACTGTCCTCATAGAGAATTCTTCTCATAAGCACTATGGTTGATCAACTAAATATAATTTAGCTTCATAATTCAATAGTCCAATCAACCTTTTTCTCCAACATTAATAAATTAATCAAGAGCGGGAGAGATGTTTGAGAGAGACAAGGGACTTCAATAAATCATTAACTTGAATATAATGCTCAAGTAATTTCTTAAGTCAATAGAAATTGTAAATTTTCAATATCAAATCAACCAAACTCAAAACATTAGTTCATTAGATGGTTGTGTCTTCCTAAGATTTTGTTTTCATTAGATCAAGTAAGATTATCTAATATTACTTAATTTGATATTAAAACAAAATTTAGAATATTACAGCTTGCCTGTTTCCAGTCTAAACATCTACTTCTCTATTTAAATTATGTCATAAAGTTACAAATTTCATCACCAAATGTAGGTTGCATCTAAAACAAAAAAAAAGATCGAGCAAACTTTCTACAGACGATGTGTGATTTGCCTACATGTTTATGCTAATACCTTACAAATTGGCATTTATCGTCTTCTTTTCTCTACCTCGCATAAGGGTTGCTTTCACTTAAATTTTTTTCTCTTCCTTTAACTTTACGCATTTTCTTTCTAAACTTGGAGGTGCAACTGTTTATACTTAGTTCACCTTCAATGGGAAAGAAAAGCAAAGTGAAGTAGCAACTGCCTACTTTAAAATGTAACAAAAATGCAATTACACCATATTGGGCTACAATATTTTACAAATATCATGAGATGTATCTACTGATCTCTATTCCCATTGGAATCCTTATGAGCTATATAAAAAGGCCAACATCCTGATTTCTATAGTACATTTCCAACCCAAACTAATTTAATTTATAAACCACAAAATTTACCTTTCGTTTTGGTTCAATATACATAACATCAAAGAAACGTTCCACCTCATAGATCTAGACCAAGAATTGCTTTACACCAACAACTCCATTGAAAGTTAAAAGATTAGCTTTAATTTTGTAAGTATCTTGATGTCGTGTCACAAACCTTCTTCTTGGTCGATGTTCAGATTTGCACTTCTCTCCAAAATACTCTTTTGAGGCACTATGTCCTCCCCTCGCTAGTTTCCAATACGCCTTACTAGTATAAGAGCAACTTATGGTGAGACTGGAGCATTGATTTGCATTCCCCCAATAAGTTCAGAGTCGCCATATTTCTGGCCATTTCTTTCATACGTTGCTCTACCCTTGTAAGTTAATCTCTTGATTGTTTTCTTGCTCAACCATCTCAAAACCAAGCTCTGGTACCACCTGAGGCAGGACAAGCATTGATGAGTCATGATTTCATTTATGAAGATGCAAGAATGTTATATTGTTAATAAAATGAAAAAATAATATAACTCATGTCTGAAATAACTTTCTATTTAGAAAAAATAATTCTTTCTCTTTGCAACAAATAATATTATATATATATATATGGTCTCCTAGAACCCTAAACAAAATAGAATCCCTAAACCAAATAGAATACTAAACTAAGTATGGGTCCTAAACTAAGTAAAAGACTAAATAAAGTAGGAATAAAAATACTAATTTAAGTAGGAGTCCTAAATTAAGTATAATTTAAATAAAATAAGCATAAATAAAGAAGGAATAAAAGTACTAAACTAAAAAACAATCATAAACTAAGTAGAACTTAAATAAATAATCATGGACTAAGTAGGAGTCATTGGTGTTCCCTATCCATATAGGATTCACAAGTTATGGGTTCTAAATAGAATGGTTGTTGGGCATGATTTGAATTACATAGAGGTGTATGAGTGTAAAAAATGGGATTTGTCATCCTTTGGAAGAAAAAGAAATGTTTTATGTGAATGATACGGTCATAATTATAGAAGTCTTTGGTCAACGAGAGTATAAATTAATAAAGAGTTATTAATGTCACCCATCAAGTTATGGACTCCACATTCATACACATAGCTTTAAATATTAAGGGCTTGATATTAGACCATACCCCCTAGTTCGATTGGAGCGTCATATGACAATAGAGTTGAATAGCACAGTAATTAACTACGAAAAGATTCATTTAAAGTGCTTATACATTTCATTAAGATATGACGATCATGATACATTGTTAGATATCAATAATGGTTTGTGGGCAAAACTGTCTTCTTAATTATGATAAACCAATGACATATATGATTAAAAGATTTTAATTAATGGAATAAAATTTATTTTTATGCCTACTACCATCTTCATAATGAACTAGAGGTCACACACAAATAATAGATGCACTGTTGTTTAAATTTTGGAAGTTGACTAAAAGAGTATTTGGGTCATTTCATATTTAGTAGTCTTAGAGGGCAAGCTAGCACTTACATTAAAACTACATGATCTTATAATAAAACTCATAATTAATTCTATTTTTATTGCATAGAACATTAGATGTCTTACAATAAAATGATATATTTTAAGATAAACAATTATATTAATTAGATAATACTAAAAAACAAGCATCTTGGTCATTTTAAAATATTTTAATTTTTTTTTTCAAAACTATTTTTTAACATTATCTACAAATTATCTTTTTATTTGAAATTAATTTTTTTTTTATCATTATCTCTTTTCTTTTAAATTTTGAATTTTTGTTTAAAACAAAGTGATAAACTTATCATTTTAAGAAAATAAAATGATAAGAGTTATTACAAGAGATGGATATGCACTTTTTGGCTTTTACATGAAGTTACAATGAGATAATAATAAAAAAAATAGTCATTAAAAAAAGAAAAAAAAATTTGTGTGAACTATAATGATTTCAAGTTTTTAAGTCATCATTTGAAGAAGACATACAATGTGCTTGTGAACTGATATAGAGGGTTGGTGACAACTTAAATACTTTAAAAAAATCAAGATCAACAAACAGTGGAGTAAAAACCGAGTTATACGATTACTCAAGCTAATTTTCTACTTCTTTTTATCATTATACACTTGTTAATTTATATCTATATATTTTATGGGTTATGTGTTGTGAAATAGATACATTTCAGGGTTTCTCATCTTATGCAAAGGCGCTTTTGCATAAGATCACATTTCCCATTGTTTTGGTTGTTTTGGTATGTTTATATTTTGCCTTATTGATTTAAATGTTAAATCTACATATTTCATGTTTTGAACATGTTAATAATTATGTAATTTAATTAGATAATTAAATATAAAAATGAATTGCTTGAAAAACTTGATATAAATGTTTCATATTATTTTAGATATTTTCTTCAATTCTGATATTTTTGTGATTATTAATGATGTTAA
>JAXCLQ010013162.1:24028-38696 GCA_035584115.1 Cedrela odorata
AACTTGATATAAATGTTTCATATTATTTTAGATATTTTCTTCAATTCTGATATTTTTGTGATTATTAATGATGTTAACAATAACTTAGATGCTTTTATATGATAATAGATAAATTGGTAAAATTTGTTTTGAAGGCTAATAGCTTGATAATACTTTTAGGTGAAAAACCTGCGAAATGGTCCAATTACAAATATGTTTTGACACAATTAATGTCATATTTTGGAAATTTTGATTTCATCATATGATTCATTATTTTGTGAGCTTTGTAACGATATATTATATGCTTAATTTGGTTAAGTATTGAATTTTTTATAATTTTTGGAATGATTAATGGGCAGTTTATGAAAGTGTTAGAAAAAGTTACGGATTTATGTTAATTTGCCTTCAAAATTTTGATTTTTAATTAATTTTAAGAATACAATTAATTATTAATTTATTTCTAAAAATATTAGGGTCTGATTAATGTAAAAGTATCTATGTTTAATTTTCTTTTAAAAAAAATTATTATGTCAAAATTTAAACAAAAAATGACAAGTGTAGTTGATCATTTTATCAACATATGATATTTAATATTTTTTGGTTGATTGTCGGGCATGGCTAGTCATGGGTGTTGGTGTATACTAGTCAAACTCTACCTATTATAGGTTAGCAACGAAGGCAAAACACACGCTATACTTTGTATATAATTATTGAATAAATTGAAAGCGGAAACAATAAAATATATTTTATTCTAAAACAAAATTGATTCCAGGTATGTATGCGAATGTATACTAGATAGGTTCTCAGAAAAGATTGGTAGGATCACAAATGTCCTATTTAAAATTAGACTCCTTAGACATTATATAGCCTTGGTGACAGAACTTTTCTAAACATGTACATAACCATATAAGAACATTATTTACCAGTATGGATATATGATAACAAATATCAAAGTGTAAAATTAATTAAACAGTAAATCATACCTTACTGATTATCGAGGCAAGCTTCAAGTAACAATTGTTTATTCTTGAGAAAAACCTCTACTAGAGGATATTCTTTAACTTGTCTATTATAAGCTTTACAATAGAGGAAATTTGAATTCTCAAAATAGTTGAGAGATTTCAAAAGCAGTAATTTAGGGTCAGTTTTCCATCATGTCTAAAACAAAAACTTAATTGAGTTTATATAGTGTACAAGTCCAAATGATTTTCTAATACGTATCAACACACATGTCACAAAGTTTTACACTTATCAACATTTTGCAAATTTTTATCATTACATTTCTTTACACATCATGCTTAATTTTTACACATCATGCTTAATAGTTATACATTGGCCACTTTAATAAACTATTATAACCATATTATAATTAGTTTATTAATTTCCTTAATCAACTCTTGATTAATTTTACTTAAGCCTTTAATGTTCACATTCCATGTTGTGTGACTTTCTGGTTCACGTGCACTTGTCATATAGAAATTTTTTGTAAGTCAATGAGTGTTGTTCACCTACATATTATGGTGATCCCAAATAACATGATTCTCGTGAATCATTAAGTTATCGCATACGTATAGTCCTTCCGTCATTTAATATCCTAGTTGAGTATGTAGACATAGATTATACCGTCAAGTCTATATTGCACTCAACTTTATTTTATCTTCAGATTTATGCTACGTAGATAAAATTAAAAACTTAAACTCAGTTTTAATGACTACTCTGATAAGAGATTAAATGCAACATGATTCTAAATATTATAGTATATGATTCCCTCTCACGTGAAGTGACAGATCCTTTATTGAATATACATCAACCTCAATGTGTGTTAGTTTATTCCAATTAGTCATTCGAAGGTTAGACCATGAAATACTTATGATATATATGGCTTCTAAAAACAGAGAATCACACACAAGTCAAATGACTACATATACTAACTCAACTCGGGAAGACCTTTTGTTGATAGCTTTGTGGAATGTCTATAAGGAGTTTTCGGTGAGTCAATTCAGTAAACACATTCTCCAATAAGCACTCACATGTAACTTGCCCAAGCTTATGGTTTATTTAAGATAAATCATCTGAATATATCAAAACACATCAGATGTGTCAGTCTATCCAATTTATTAACTGACCCATGTTAGTAAACCTATGACCGGAAATCTTTTTGATAATATACTATATAGTAAAGTTGTCTTAATGTAACAGTTCTTTGTTACCATATTCACTATAATAATTATTTTTGGCTTATTTTAATTACATTCATCAATTTAAAAAAAAATTAAATTACGAATAAAAAATGTAAAAGGTAAAGTTGAATACCATATAAGTAAAAAAAAATGATCTCAAAAATGTATAAATGCATATAAATAATCAACAATTTATACAAAAGAGATTCGTGCTAGAGTATCAACTCCAAAAATGGGCTTGTGTAATATTTGGATTGTAATTTTAATTTCAATTTTTGGATTAAATAGGTTATGTGAACTTCATCTTACTACTATTCTATAGTAATTTCTTTTCTCCCTAATGTACTCCCCTTAGACTAGATCTAAGATTTCTTTTCTCATATTTTGTAATTTTGAAAACATGGAGGCCCGAGAGGAAGAAACCCAAGAATTGAAAAGTATAATTAAAATTTAATCCATAAGGCTTATTTTTTATATTTAAGCTTGTAGTTGCACACGTAGATGTGACCTAGGGAGTGGTCTAGGCTCGATGGCTCACAAGCTCATGTCCATGCATTTATTGTTCTTCTCTTTATAGTCATGTGAATGTATGTCTAAATCTATATATAATATGAATTATTAATTGAAAAAATGTTATTTTTTCTTTTTTGTGTGAGCTAACATACAAATTGCTACTCTATTGGGTAGAACACTTAAAGGAAACTAAAATCAACAAACGGTAGAGTGGAAACCAAGTTATACGATTACTCAAGCTAATTTTCTATTTCTTTTTATTATTCTATACTTGTTAATTTATTTCTATATATTTTATGGGTTGTGTGTCATGAAATAGATACATTTTAGGGTTTCTCATCATGATTAAAATTTTAAATTTTCGATGCTTATGACTGTCGAGAAACCTAACATGAGAAAATATCTATTAAAAGAATGATGTGTAAATAATTCAATTTGTCCATGTGTTTTCATTAAAAAGTTTGAAATTGGATTTGCAATAATTGCTGTATATTTTGATCATTTAAATCTCATTGGAACTTCATAAGAGCTTTCAAAGACAACTTCTTATTTGAAAAATAAGTTTGAAATGAAAGATGTTTAAAAAATAAAATTTTATCCTGGCCTGCAGATCAGACATTTGTCAAGTGGAATACTCATACATCAATCAACATCTACTAAAAAAGCTTAAAACATTTTTATATAGATGAAGACCATTCATTAAGCACTTCGATAGAATTCGATCATCTAATATGAAGAAAGATCCTTTTTGTTCTAAAGAAAATAGTGAAGAAATTCTTGCTCCTAAAGTACTACTTAAGTGCAATGCACTTATGTATGTTACAAATTGTACTTGATCTGATATTGCTTTTTCAGTCAATTTGTTGGCAAGATATAGTTCTGCACCAACTTGAAAGCATTCGAATGGTGTAAAGCATATTTTATGCTATCTCTGTGGAACAATCGACGTGGGTTTATTTTATCCAAATGGATCAAAATCATAACTAACTTAATATGTAGATGCTGGATATCTCTCTGATCCACATAAATCCCAATCACAAACAAGTTATTTGTTTACATCTGGTAACACTATTGTATCAAGGCGAACTAAGAAACAAAAAATAGTTGCAACTTCTTCAAATCATTCAAAAATACTTGTTATTCTTGAAGCAAGTCGTGAATGCATTTGATTAAGATCAATGGTACAATATATTCAGGAAACATGTGGATTTTCTTCTATTAAAGATAACACCACAACATTATATGAAAATAATACTACTTGCTTTACACAAATTAAAGAAGTTTATGCAAAGGTGGTAGAACAAAACATATTTCACCAAAATTATTTAACACACGTAAACTTCAAAAGGGTGGTGATATAGATATGCAGTAAATACGTTTAAGTGACAATCTTATAGATTTATTTACAAAAACTTTATCAACTGTAATATTCAAAAGGTTAGTACACAAAATTGAGATGTGTTAACTCAAAGATTTATATGAAACTTTTGAAGCATCTACGCTAAGACGAGGGGGAGCATAAATTTGTTTGCTTTTGAATTTTTTTGAATTGGGAAATTTGGAGGAAATTTATATACTGTACCTTTTTGAATTGTTTTTAGTAAAGTTTTAACGAGTTAAGTTTTGCATCTTAAATTTGTTTTAAAATACATAAATATTAATGTATTCTTTTTCCTTGTATTTCTTTTTAAGGTTTTTACTAGTAAATATTTTAACGAGACATGTTCTCTGTATCATGAACATCCAAGGGGAAGTGTTATGAATTAATAAAAAAAATATGGAAGTTTATAACTTAAAACTCGTAGTCTCCTCGTAACTCCCAAGAACTTATTACACATGACCTATAGATTTATTATTATATTTACCTCATGTTGTGATTATGTAACTATATAAGGAGAGCACACTCTTTATTTTGTACACATTTACAGTAAATGAATAAAATCATCCTATAGATTATTGTGTCTCTTATTTACTCTCTTTTTCTTTAGAGCCCGTTTGGTACTCATAATAGAATATGATAAAATTAATAATTTAGGATATGATAGGATAAGATAATATAAGATTATATGTAATATTATATTGTATTTGACATATGATAAGATAGGATAAAATTATATATATAATTTTATTTTGAGAATTATTAAAAATTAAATAAAATAATTAATTATTTAAAATAAAATAAAATAAAAAGTAAATATTTTAAAATATTAATTTAAATTATATATAAATTATTTTTTAACTTCAAATACTTATCTTATTATATCTATTTTATCCCAAGAGTTGCCATGGCATAAATTTTTTTTATCATTTCCTTACCAAACATGTGGGCCCAGAATAATTTATATGAGTCTCATATAATTTATCTCATTCTATGAGATTGCTCCCAAACTAGGATTAAACTATTTTAGTCCAATCTCATCCTTTTACCATGCACCAAATGTGCCATTACTATATTATTGTGTTACTTGCTTATTGTTGTTCTAAAACTTAACTCTTTATTTATTATTCATGTTATAATTTTACTTTATTTTCTTTTTTATCTTTTTTTTGACCATCTTGATTAATGAAAAATATAAATAATTAAACGAACATAGCAGCATTCTCAAGAGGCACAATTTTGCCTTTGTTTATTTTTGCAATTAAATAAAACTGTAAACGCAATAGCTAATGCACATATTTTGTAGTATAGATATATAAACTTAAAATTTTTATTTTAAAATAAGGTTTTTATTGATTGAATAGTAAGAATTGATTTAAAAGTTTTGAATGTTTTATATATATATTATAATATATATATATATATAAACACTCTATTAACTTTAAATCTTATCTTTTATAAAAAAAACAATTTATAAAATTTTTCATTTGTTTACATATATTAATTGAATAATAAGAATTGATTAAAAAGTTTTGAATGTTATATATATAACATTCAAAACTTTTTGTTTGTTTGTCTTTTTTAAGTGTCATTCTTTTTCATGATTGTAATATTTTAACTAGCAAACTTATTTTGTTCAAACATATATTTATTTATCAAAAAAAATATTATTTTCATGTATCTCCTCTAAGGTTTGGCAAAATAACACATAAATGCAAGTTTTCTAAAATCTAAGAGAAAGTAAACCTCAACAATAAAATTGTTACATTTGACCATTAATTGATTAATCAAAATAATGCAATGATCCTAATTTTAAGATTATTCTGAAATCTCTAATGTTTATTCTTTGTTGAATTTTTCGCAAACACTTGAGTTATGTAGGTTGAAACAAAAAGTTGAAGAAATAGCATAGCAGTTCAATGTATTTATGTTTTCAAGTGTTCAATCACCAAAACTTGATTTAAAGTCATTACCATATGATCTTAAACACTCTTTTTTCTGTGCAAATAAAAATTTTCAATAATAATCTCTTCCAAACTTGATGCACTCTAAGAAGGTAAGTTGTTACAAACCTTGAAAATGCACAAAAATGTATTAGGATACTATAGATGACATAAAGAGAATTATTCCTTTGATTTGCACACGCAGGATTTATTTAGAGGAAAATGATAAACCTTCTAGAGAAATGTAATGAAGGCTTAATTTGAATTAGAAAGAAGTAGTAAGAAGTGAAGTCATTAAATTTTAGATAATGAAATCATTATTCCTATTTCTTATAGCAAATGGGTAAGTCTTACACAAGTTGTACCTAAGAAATCTAGAGTTACATAGTAAAATGAAAATAATGAGTTAATTCCAACTAGAACTGTTAAAAGTTGGCACATGTGCATTGGCTATAAAAAGCTTAATTTGATGACTAGGAAAGATCACTTTCCTTTACTTTTCATGGACCAAAATTTGGAAAAGGTTATGGGATATTAATTATGCTATTCCTTAGATGAATATTCTGGGCATAACCAAATTACAATTGCACTTGAAAACCAAAAGAAAACTACTTTCTTGTGTCTTTTTGGTACATTTATTTTTCGAATAGTGCCTTTTGAATTACGTAATGTACGAGCTACATTTCAAATATGATTGCTTAGCATTTTTAGTGACATGGTTGAACTTTTTTCTTGAAGTTTTCATGGATAATTTTTTTTCCTTTTTTTTTTGGTGACTCATTTAATGATTGCACTTAGTTACATTGTTTCATCAAGAGGAATTGAGGTAGACAAGTCTAAAATTGAGTCAATTTTCAATCTGTCAACACCAAAATTTGTTAAAGATGTTAGATCATTCCTAAGACATATTGGTTTCTATAAGAGGTTTATCCAAGATTTTAGTGCAATATCTAGACCATTGTGTAACCTCTTATTAAAAGACCATATTTTTAATGGACTAAAAATTATGAAGAAGCATTTGTTAAGCTTAAAATAATTTCTACTTCTGCTCCAGTCATGAAACCTTTTAATTAGTCTTTACCTTTTGAAATAATGTGTGATGCGATGATTATTTAGGTTAAGCTGTTTTAGGACAAAAGAAAGATAAGAAAACAAATGTCATTTATTATGCAAGTAAAACTCTAAATAGTGCTCAAATGAATTATTCAACCTTTGAAAATGAATTACTTACAACTTACAATAGTATTTTCATTAAAATATCTTTTTTCCAAGAAAGATGTCAAACCTAGATAGATTAAACGGATCCTACTACTTTAAGAATTCGACATAATCATTTGGGATAAGAATTGAGTACAAATATGGTGGCAAATAATACATCTAGACTTGTTTTTTTTTTTTTTTTGAATCTTTTGAGTACATACCAATCAATGATAATTCCTTGATGAGCAACTTTTAAATGTTTCAACTTTATCTTGATTTGCTGGTATTTCTAATTTTCTTGTTACAGGTCAAATCCTAAATCATTGAAATGTGGAAGATAAGAAAAATATTTTAAGTGAGGTGCACAATTTCTTTTTAGATGATCCATATCTTTTAAAATATTGTCATAACCAAGTTATAAGGAGATGCATACCTGACAATGAAATTCATAATATCATTTCAAAGAAAACTGTTGTAGAAATCTTACAATATAGATTTTATTAGTCCTCCTTTTTCAAAGATACATATGTATTTTACAAAACATGTGACTATTTTCAAAAATTGAGTGGGATAATGGGTAGAAATATGTTGTCATTAAACCCTAATTTAGTCATTGAAATATTTGATTATTGGGGCATTGATATCATGGTTCCATTTCCATCTTCACTAAGGTATCAATACATTTTGGTTGGTGTTAACTATGTTTCCAAATGGGTAGAAGCTAGTTTTTGTAAAAATAGTGATCACAAAAATGTTTCGAGATTTTTTAAAAAATATTTTGTCATGATTTGGAAAACCACATGAAATAATAAGTGATGTAAATTAATACTTTTGTAGTAGACCTTTTGAGACCCTAATGAAAAAAATATAGAATTACTCATAAAGTGTCTAGCACACATGGCTCAAACACAAGTGCACAAATTGAACTTGTTGATAGGGAGATTAAACACATCTTAGAAAAAACAATAAATACAAGTCAAAAAGATTGGTCATTATGACTAATTGAAGCATTATGGGCTTATGGCATAGCTTACTAAACATCTCTTTGTATGTCTCCTTATAAATTTGTCTTTGGAAAACCTTATCATTTGCTTATTGAATTAGAACATAAGTTTTTTGGGCTATTAAAATGTAAAATTTTAGTTTGACCAAGTTGACTCATTAAGAAAACTTCAATTAAATATATTTGAAGAAATCAAGAATGAAACTTATTAGAATTCTAGAATTTACAAGGAAAGAATGAAGGTGTTCCATGATAAATACATTGTTAATGGACATCGTTTAAAGTCATTCTTTGAAAATTTTAGTAACTAGCATAAGTTTATCTCTTTGGTTGAGCCTATATACATATATATATATATATATATATTATGTGTGTGTCCTTTATCCTTTGCTAATTTTGTTGTTTGTTTTTAGTTGCTTTCTCTAATGAGTGGCAAAAAATGGTCTTTATGGCTTTTCAATAGCTCAAAGTAGCTGATCCCAAAAAATAAATCTCTCGCACTTCCCATTCCTTTCTCTTCTTTTCATAATAGATGTCATACTTTCTAATTTGCTAACATAATTTCTTTCTTTTCCTAGAAATACTCTAACAAAAATTTACTAAGCAATGTGCGAAAGATTAAGAATGCTTATGCACAAAGGCTTCCTCAAAGATGTACATTGGATAGTTAAAGCAAATATCTAATTAGTAAGTGAACTTTTTGATTCATTTATTTCATACATGCCTGGGCTACGTAAGAGCTCTTATGCCAAAACACGAAGAGTAAAAAAGATACAAGTTTATCATAAATGTAGACGATGGACTTGTAACAAACAATGTCATTCTTTAGGAATGATGTCTATAAATCGAGAAGATAAAATACAATTCATAAAGGATAGGATGAGTAAAGAGTCCTTGATTGATATTTTATCAACTCTTGAGACACATACTAGTGGATATATGTGAATTGTAATTCTTGACTTTTGGATAGAAGTTTACAAAGAACACAAATGCTATAGTCTCGAAAATCTGACTTTAAAAGACTCTATTTGCAAATTTATAAGAAAATTGAATGGGAAGTTGATTTTTGACACATAAAGGGCGTTTAAACCGTTATTGGACATCAAACCAAAGGAATATGTGAGCCACAATCAGAACTACTTATACATATGCACGCTTAGCCATTATTATTAAATTGTTTATATTTATATTTAAATTTTTCTAACAATAGCCAGCCTACCCCAATAGGTATTATTATTGCATTACCTTTTTGAGATATATAAATATAACACCTCACTTTCACTATTTTCATGCAAATATTAATCACTCAATAGGGTAAAGAAGAGTATAGACATAGAGGGAGCCCCAATTGTCAATTCACAAATATTTATGTATTCATTGGATCTAGCCTTGGGAAATATGTAATGTTTGCAACAGTAGCAAACAATTTTCGTCATGGTTTAGTTGAGCGAATACTTCCATTAATATACGAGGGAGGTTGTAAACCCTATTTTGTGAATATAAGGACTAAAAAGGAAGGTTTCCTAAGGTTATGAATTGTTTTCAAAATTTTTAAAAAGAATAGGAGGTCTCAACTAAATTTTACATATCAAAATAAAATGAATTGTTATTCTTTCCAGTTGATATTCGACTCTCATTCTTCTCCTTTCTCAAAAACTTATTTTCTCCATTTCTCTCTCAACCCTCGGCCAAATCACTTCAAATTTGAGCCAATTGTCTTTTAAATTTCTGTTGCCAAATGATTTATCGTCATCCTCAATTTGATTTAGTACTAATTTTGGACTAAAGAAGGTAAAGATGAGTAAGGAAGAAAGCTAGAGTTGAAGTCAATTTGGGGGATTCTTTAAGTTCAAGAATTTCAAGCATATCAAAGGATTTCTCTTGAGTTTTACTAAGTATTACACCTATCTTTAAGTTTAAAGTTAATTTAAGTGTAAATTTTGAAATGAGTTTTACTATGCATGAGTTCAAATTTTGATTTGTGACATTGTGTTAAATTAAACATTAAAACATGAATGGATTCTTTAAATGGTTGTGTTTGAAGTGTTGAAGCTAGGTTTAAAGGTGAGTTAGTACATAAATGGATTAAGGTCGAAATTGGTTTGGATAATAATTTGCCCTACCTTCCGATGATTATCCTCAGTTTTTGAAAAATAGAGACATTTTTAGGAAAATCCTATTAGAGACAAAATTATTTTATACAAAAAACCCTTTTGAATGAGTACTTATAAGACTAAATCTAAACTCATTTACCTTACCAAAGATCCCCGAAAACATTCTAATTTCATTTCAGAATAACCCTGATCCAAGCTCAAAGTTTAACCCCGAGCTCAATAGCCGACCCGTGCTCAATGTCCTACCTGAGCTCAATGTCTGACCCTGAGATCAATCTTTGAGTTGAGCACAATGTTTTTGAGGCCAAGCTTAATACCCAAGCTGAGCACAATGGTGCCGAGCTAAGACCTTTGTCCCTAATCTGAGACCTATACTTTTGAACCGAGCTGAATTTAGTGTCAAGTTTTAAGAGGTCATAACTTTGGATCTAGAAAATGTTAGAGGACGTACAAGCTATCAATGAAAAGATCTTTTTGAGTATTAAAACATGATATTTTGTGTCAAGCACAATGGTATCGAGCCAAGACCTTTGTCCCCAATCCGAGACCTATGCTCCTGAACCGAGCTGAATTGAGTGTCAAGTTTTAGGAGGTCATAACTTTAGATCCAAAAAGAGTTAGGGGACGTAAAAGCTATCAACGGAAAGATCTTTCTGAGCACTATAACATGATATCCTGTGCTAAGTATAATGGTGCCGAGCTGAGACCTTTATCCCCAATTCGAGACCCATGCTTCTGAACCGAGTAGAATTGAGTATCAAAATTTAAAAGGTCATAACTTTAGATCTAGAAAGAGTTAGGGGACATATAAGATATCAACGGAAAACTCTTTCCAAGATCTTTAACATAGATATTAAGATTGACCTAATTAAGGTCATTTTAAAGGTTAAAAACTAAAACAGTTTATAGGTATACGCATATGACTAATACCTATCGTGCATACATGCATCAAATTTAGGGTTTATACAAGTGAATGGAATGGGATATTGATAGTATTCAAAATATATTATTTAGCCACCAAGAATCCAGGGGAAGGACCTAGTAGGTGTGAGGATCCGTAGTGGGAATGGTTACCCTCTCATTATTGTGAGTAAATTTATGCATACCTGAATATTATATTGATATATATGTGTTATACATATATGTATTGCTTGTGTGTTAATCAAATAGTTTCATTGTTAAAAGGAATTTGAAATAAAATTGTTTTATGTGAAGTGCATGATTTCGGATTGATTTGATTAATTAGTCTGTTTTTGAATGTTATGTTATATACATGCTGAAATGGTCGAGGAGACCAGGATTTGATTATATTTTTTAAAATCATTGATTGCAAATGATTTTGTTTTAATACATGTATATTGGTGATAAGGCTGATAAGGCCAGATATTGATTTATGGCCAGTGGACTTGATGTATGGCTAGTAAGCCTGTTATTTGACTATATATACATGGAGATAGCCTATGGACGGACCTATTGAAAGGTCGCATAAGTGAGTGGAGCCACAGTGGGGCTAGTATAAGAGAGAATGTCCATGGTAAGCTCACTGTGTGCCAAACGCACAAATGCGTGGTTATATAGATACCTTATGGAAAGTCTTAGCGGCTTGATAGAGTTATCCTAGATTTTATAGATATGACGAGAATAGTCGCTTGTGTCACCAAGCAACTACTCGAGGCCAACATCAGTGAGACGGGCAATGTTTTATAATTCATGTTTTACCTTAATAAAGTGATTTTGTAAAACATGAGATATGATTTGCTATTTTATAAAGAATGCATTACATATGGTTTTATGCAGAAAGATTCATTGATGGTTTCGACGTTACCTCGGCTAAGGTAGCAATCGAAGAAGTATAGCTAGCCCGATATGGATATTTGAAACTGTTTGCAGACCAATAAATTACTTTCTCATGACTTGATTTTGTGAAAATATATATATGTATTTGAGAGCATAATGTAAATGAAATCCCAATATCATAATTTCGAAATGCGTGTGCATGTATGTATATATGTATATACTTTATTTACTCACTGAGTATAGTTGTATACTCATTCCTTACCTTTACAGTTTTCAGATTAGGCGCTCTAGTACTCGCCGAGCTAGTGGTAGCAGTAGAGAGCCTACGACTCTCTTGGTAGGTCTTCTTTCTTGACTCACATATATACTTTGAGTCCATTGGATATAATTTACTGAATATTTCTACTTGAATTTTGTAATATATTTGGAAACTAAACATTTATAATACTCATATATGTTCAAACCCGACTGAGGATGATTCCTAAGATTTTGATATTTTAATTATTGATTTTGTGTTATGGATGAATTGATCACGGAGATCAATTCTTTAATAATGATCCCATGGATGAGAGTTATGTATTATAAAACTATTTTCAGGTTTTGAAAAAATGATAGAAAAGTCTTACAAGCTCTCTTGATATATTCTAGGATATAGGATGTATCATAAGGATCTATATCGATTATCACAGGAGGCCCCCAAGGTTGGGGCGTGACAGAGGTAGCCTTAAGATAATGGATAATTGGTTTGTGGTAATAGTTGCACATGTAGGAGTAAGTCATGTTTTGGGTATCATCTTAATGGCTTTATCTATCGTAAACATCACTAGAAAAGTTGTTGGAAAAAAGTTAAAGGTCTCTCCACTATGCATGAACAAATTGCTAAAATACTTGAGAATGTAGATGCTTTTATTACTTTACCAAGTAGTTTTGGGACTTTAGAAGAAAATTTTCAAGTTACCTATTAGGCCTAATTGAACATTCATCGAAAACTTATAGGTTTGTTAAATGTTAAATATTAAAAGTTTTTTAATTGTTTATTGTTTTTCTTGATCATGCTGTAGAACAAAAGTTCATCTCACATATTGCTCGACCAATTATTATCTCTGGTCAAATTGCTAATTAGCTTATCAACCAACTATAAGCTTTTGTCCATGAACTAGATCCAATAATAACTCTAATGAATTGATCAAGTAAAAGCTGTAAGAAGTAGAAATTGGATGTCGCTCCATTTGTAACTTTTCTTGTCTTATGGTTTTAATCACAACATTTTATTATCTTTACTTCATTATGTTTGTTTAAGTTTGTTTTGAGTTTTGTCTCTTTTTTTAGTAATTGTCGTCTTAGGTGATATCTTATATTCTTTACCTTTCTACATTTAAACATTAAAGATAATGCCTCAACATAGTTGGGGGGAGGGACAATTGACATAAATTGTCTATTCATTTCGAAAATAATAATAATAATTGATAGAAACTTTCGATAAAAGATGACATAGTAAGAAGTAATTTTACTCTTGAAACACATACATTATCATTTTATTTTGATTTTTGAATTTCGTAACAACTTTTTATCATTCACTTCTCTTTGAATTAATTAAATTTATAAACCCTCACATCATTATCACTTAACCAATTATTATGCTCATGTACTCATTAGGCAAGTGTTCATAAACCATCTTTCACATACACATTTTGACACAAGCTTTTACTTAATAATCGGATTTCTTGCCTAGTCAGAAGTCAAAGTTTGAGTAAACGGTAGAGTTTTGATATGAATAATTTTATTTATTTCCATAACCTTCTTAACTCTAGTAATTAAGCCCAAAAGGGTGTTTTAACACCTAATACCTTAAGGTTAATTGAAATGACAATAATCAAATATTAGAATAATAATAAAAAAAAATGAGAAAATGAAATGAACCCTGCCCAAGGAAGTTTACCTTAACAAAATATTAGAAAAAATATTATTTCTTCCCAATTAAACCCCAAGAGTATGTGTTAGTTACAAAGAGCACAAAAAGAAGGTTTATTAATAATTTGATTGATTAATATTTGACATAAAAATAATGAACCTTTAAGTGAGAGTTTATTTTTATGAGAAGATCACAAGAAGAGGAATGATAATCACCTTGGATGTAAATTTTGTAAATTATTTCTAAATGGTATCACTTTAATTACTAGATGTGTGATGAGTACTTTAAAGTATATATTTATTAAGAGTTTATATTATTTTTTTACACTTAAGAGTTATTAACTTCTTTAAAATAAGCATTTTTTTAATTTTTAATTTTAAAGTAAGAGTTCATCTAATTCATAAAAATTATTTGTTTTTAAGCGGGCTATGTATAATAGGTGTATCTCCCAATGCGGAATGTTAATTGATGTAATTTTAGACCAATTAAACATAGACTCATTATTTCACAAAATTGCAAGTCAAAAGTCGACCAAATCAAGCATTTAGTGGGTTTAAATCAGTCTTCAACATAACTAAATTGCAATTTCTAACTAGCCTAACATCTTCCATATTTAGGTCATATCTCTCAAATAGCGTATCCAAATACG
>JAXCLQ010013212.1:0-38622 GCA_035584115.1 Cedrela odorata
TATAGAAAATTGCATTACAATAAAGATTTGTATCTCTAATATTATTGATACGGATTTATATAGTATTTCTTATACAATGTGAACATTGGCATGCGTTAAAATTAGAATTTGATGCTAAAAATAGTACTATATAATCAAATTCAATTTTATAAAGTTTGGATCATGTTCACATATGATCATTTTTATGTTTATCATAATATAATTTTTTGAAATAGAGAAATTATTTTCTATATAATCCTTTGTTTTTAGAAGTTTTATTATATTTTGTAGAAATGAATTCTCTAGCACCTATATTCCTTGATTTGTTCACTATATATAGATGCTGCAATTTGGATTACCGTGTCATATTGTACTCGTGTCATATTAAATAAAGATCAACCCGAACTTGACCCGTTCAATAATCGTATTAAATTAAAAATGCTAACCCTACACGATTATTATATTATTAAACGGATTGTAATTATGTCACTCATTTAATATATATTTTTAAAAAATCTAAAATTAGATTGTAGAACAACTGAGGGGGTAAAAGGTGTTGTCGATAAGAAAAGACTCAAATTAAAACACATTAAAATTTATCGATTCTAGATCAGAAACCCTAAGACAAAATAATACTACAAAGTCACAATAACAAATAAAATCTAATACAAAAAAAACAATTAAAGTAATAGATACATAAATTTGTTATCGAATAGAAACCTTATGAAGAATTCTTTACAAGGTAAAAACTTCTAAGCTAATGCAAGAGTCACTAAATATTCAACTAGTCGGTAATTTAGTACAAGAACTTTTGACAGTTAAATTTGACTAGTTCGACAAGTGACGCACTCTAAGTAGTCCAGTCTTCAAAACTCTAAAATTTTATTTATTCAAAGGAATTAATCCATGAATGACATGTTCACAAGACTAGAACTCTAGCCACCAACAACAATCAAAACGCTAACGGTTTCTCAATTGGATTTGGTGTATGATAATGTGATAAAAGGCTTTTCTTGCACACAAAGATACTTTCTTTACTCAGAAGATCTAAAAACATCAAGTGGTCATCATGAAACCTAAGTTAAACGTTGCTAAGTATTTATATTTTCATGACTCTGCTTCAGTTCCAACTGGGTGATAACTTGGCGAGCATCCCAAATAACATGGCAGCTCGAGACTTGGCACAAGTTATTGTTCATATTCAATTCATTGTTAACCGCTCAAGTGCAAAGTTGACGTTGTCTTGACTTAAGCATTCTGTGAAGGCATTGTTCACCACTTGAGTTGAAAGTTAAGGCTATCTTGGCGTAAGCATTCTAGACATTGAGACTATTCACATGATGTTATTCATACGCTCATCACTATTTATTACTCAAGCGCTAGGTCCACGCTATCTTGGTTCAAGTATTCTTGAATAGTCCTTATTCACTATTCATCCACTAGAGCTATTATTCATAATTCATTATTCACCACTTGAGCAGGAACTAGACACTAGCTTGGCATTGAGAATTTGGACAGCAACTCACTGTTCACTACTTGAGCGAGAACTTGGTGCTGAGATTCTAGACATTATTCTAATTCTTTCACTTGAGTGCCCACTTAGCAAGGTTTTTGTTTGCTCAAAAACTAACTTAAACTCAACTATTTTGACACAAAATGAGCCAACATAAAATCTAAACCTAACAAACTTCCTCTTTGGCCATTCCATGTTAATCACCAAAAAGAAATTCTTACAAGAATAAAATAACAACAATATATAAAGCTAATGTGTACCATGCAGTTTAATGGAGCATTGGCAATATCTATTACTTGAAACATACTCATAATACCAAGTGAACGCATAGGGCAATCAACTCATAAAAGTAATTGCTATAACCAAAACAAACACAATAAGAAACATAACAAAAGCTAAGGTTCCCAAAGCTATGCTCCCCCTAGCTTTTATATCTCCTCAAGCTCCTACATTTTCTTTCCCTTTTTGGTCACTGAATGACAAAGGGATTAAGAAGTATCTATGCTTAGAAAAAAAAAAAGGATCAACAATACAAGCAAACCAACTAAAGAAACATGCCAAACAAAGGCAAAAATACCAAGCAAACCATTCAAAGGTCTACAATAAGATTCTTTCACACAGAAAGTACGTAAAAACATAGCATAAGACTTAAATCAAGTAAATGCTATACATAAAGACAAAGCATTTGCAATGAATATCATCTTTAACAAGTGTGGAACAAATTGACCAAATCACAAGTGATTCGCATATGTAAAGTGATAATTAATAATAAACACATGGCTTAAGATCAAGAAATTATGAGCGGGGCGAAACTATATGAAACCAATGGTTGAACAAGTGAAGCATGGTAAAAGAAAGTCAAACCTAACGCCATTAGGACCTGAGAAAGATACAACTTTATTATTTATGTTATTTTTCTCCCTCCTAAAGTAAAGATCACTTACATTTTTTTTACTGCCTTTAGAATATAAATTTCGGTGATAAGTTATATTTGATCCCAATTTAAATACTAACATGAGGCATAAGATTTTCATAAGAAGGTACACTAGTGAAAGGTTAATTCAATCACAATGATACATTATTTTAACTTATGATTGTCCACCCAGACATCATACATGTAATCAAATCTAACATAATCATACTAAAGTGCATAGTGATCAAGAACAAGAATCACGAGTACGTAACAAACTTGAAGACATGCTAAATAGAGATATCAAATACATATGCAAAAGACATTGAAAACGTGTATAAGAAATACTCATACTTAAATTATCAGAAGATATAAGTCAAAGACCAATTTCTATAATACTCTTCACATAAAACAAAACAAACAAAAATATTTTTGTGTTTTTTTCTATTATTGAAATGAAGTGCAAAAAAAAAAAAAAACGAACAAACTCACACAATGTGAAAAAAAATTAATAAAGTCAACAAAGAACTAAAAAATATTAAAAAAAAAACTAACAAAATGAAAAGAAGATAACTCAAAAGAAACAAATCTACACTAAAGAGTGTAAATCAAAGACAGAAACAATTTCTCATATTCCTAAAAGGCTATCTATGGTTAGTAGTAACATTAGTCAAGTAAACAAGCCTATCACCAATCATTTTAACATGCTGTACTAACTCTATCTTGATCAAACTCAAACCTAGGAATAACAAATACATTATTTTTCTTTCTAAACTCAAAATAATTTGGTCTTTTATGACTTACTTTACCACATTCATAACATGTAAACACAAACTTAAATAAAGGACTAACCCTAAGAGGGTTAACATTTTTCCTATCCACTAAGAGGTGACTCTTAGTATGAGAAACACTTATACCTTCGGGATTTGTCTTCTTGACCTTAGCAACAACTACCTTATGAGCAACCTTAGGTTTACTTTGTTCTACAAGTTCCACAATAGCTTCACTTGCACTTGTAGGAGTAACAAACACAGTTCTAGAGGTGGTAGCATAATTAAGGTTAGTTACAAAATAGTCTAACCCTCTCTTGCTCCTTTAATTCTGGTCCATGTTAAGCATATAATCAAGCTTCTTAAAGCCTCTAAAAAATTTAGTAAGTTGTGATATGAGTCATCAATTTCAACTCACAAACTGATGCATTAACTTCACTATCTAAAATTATATTTTTTTTCTTTAAAACTATAAACTAACTCAATATGATCCACTAGTTTTCCTATTAATTCCCAATTCTTAAGATCAACAATATTGAGATTTGTTTAAAACAGTTTTATTCGTCATTTTGAGCTTCAAACTCTCTTTATAAAGTTTATTAAAGGCTACATTGATGTCTTCTTCGTCATCTGAAACATCATCATTAAAATTAACAGACTTATCTTTCACAAATGAAATAAAAGCCATAAAGTCGTTAGCTTTATTATAAGAAGACTCATCACTTTCATCCTTACAAGAGATTGTTGTTAAGGGAGGCATTCATGACCTTTTTTGTCTTTCTTGAAGTTAGGAGAATCAAACTTAATATGTCCAAACCCTTTACATTTATGACATTGAACCTCCTATTCCTTTTAGAAAAGGTCTAATCTTTTTCAAAAGATTTCTAATTTTTTACTAAAATCTATTTTCTTAGATCTAAAGAATTTTATAAATTTCATGGCAAATAACCCAATCTCTTTATCATTATACGATTCATCATCTTATCAAATTCTTATCATAATCTAAATTAAGTGCCATGGATATAGATTTCTACGGTTATAAAAGTTTACTTGTAAGTTTGGATTGAACTAGCCAATTCTTATATTTTCACTGAATCTAAACCTTTGATCTCTTTTATAGTAGTGACCTTAGGACGAAACCTCTTAGGAAAACTTCTAAGAACTTTTTTCTAACCACTCTACTTTTAGGAATCGTTTCGCCTAAAAGCTAGAATTTACTATATCATTCAACTTGGCATAAAACTCATCAAAACTTTCATCTTCTCTTGTCCTAGTTTCTTCAAACCTAGAGGTTAACATTTAAAATTTAGAGTTCTTAACAATTTTCATACCCTCATGGATAGTTTTAAGAATATCTCAATCCTCATTTGTAACTTTGCACGTGAATTTTCTCTTAAACTCTTTTAAAGACACTGCAATAAAGATAATATTGATAACTTTGTTATTAAAATTAGAGTTCGACAATTCGTCTTTTGTTCGACACTCCCTTAACAGTGACAGAGGTTGGACTTGAAGATTTCTCACAAGACATCCAAACACGTTCATCAACAACTTTTAAGAATGCCCTCATCCGTACCTTCTAATATGATAATTGCTCCTATAAAAGAGGGTAGAGTAGACAAAGTTTGAGATCTATACTACTAAGAGTGGTAAAATGTGTTGTTGATGGCAGAAGACTCAAATTATCAACAAATTAAAACACATTAAAATTTGTTGATTCCAGCTCAAAGATTCTTAGATGGGTCAATACCACAAAGCCATAATAAAAAAATAAAATATAAAGTAATAAAATAATTGAAGCAATAGACACACGAATTTATTATCGAATGAAAACATTATGAAAAACTCTTCAGACTTAAACAAGAACCACTAAAATATTCTGTTTGTAAAGAAGAATTTACAACTGATGATTTAGTACAAGAATTCTTGATACTCAAATTTGACTAACTCGACAAGTGAACCATTCAAAGTAGTTTAGTCTTCAGAACTATGAAATGTTCTTTCTTCTAAGATATTCTTAAATGACATGCTCACAAGACTAGATTTCTAAGCACCAATAATAATTAGAACTTTGAAACTTATCATTTGATTTGAGATATGTTAATATGGTGAAAGGTTCTCAAGAGAAACAACTAAATAAATCTCATTCACTTAGAATCATATTAGTTTCTCTCACAAAGAGATCAAGCAGAAATAATCTTCTTGCACTCAGAGATACTTTCTCTACTCAAATAATTCAAAAACATAAAATGGTCATTACAAAACCTAAGTTAAACATTGCTAAGTATTTATATTTTCGCGACACAGCTCAAGCGCAAACTAGGCAATAACTTGGCTAGCTCTTAAGATAACTTGACCACTTGAGACTTGGTGTAAACTACTGTTCATATTCAAGTAACTATTCATTGACAAGCTCCAGGTTAGTACTATCTTGGCATAAGTGTTTTGTGAAGGCACTATTCTTTGTTCATAGGTTAACACCGTTTATCGTTCGAGTGGGAAGTTAGCCTTATCTTGGCATAAGCATTTTAGACATTGAGCACCATTCACTCGTATGGTTCATCGCTTAACATGTTCATTGCTCAACTGTTAGGTCAACTCTATCTTGGCATAAGTATTTTGGAATAGCTACTGTTCACATTTTTTCATTGTTTATTATTCACCGCTCAAGACACTATTTACAATTAATTGTTCACAGCGTGAGCAGGAACTTGACACTGGCTTGTGCTGAGAATCTGGACTTTAATTCACTGTTCACCACTCGAATAATAACTTGGCATGAGATTTTGGATAATATTCTCCTTCTTTCGCTTATACGCCCACTTGGCACTAGGTTGATGCAAGATTTTTGTTTTCTAAAAAATTGACTCAAACTCAATCATTTTGCCACGGAATGAGTTAACATAAAATCTGAACCTAACTCTTTTTTTTTTGTATATTATATTATATTTCTATAATACTTATGATATTAGATACTCAAATACTAATCAATTTTATTTTAAATATAAACAAATACTTTTAAAACTTAATAAATATAATTAATTTTTTAATTAAAATATGAAAAATATAAATATATTTATTAAATCATAAATAAGTTAATACATCATAATTACTCAAATAGTTAATCATATCATATTTAAGTTCACGTGTTAAAAACTTTGAACCCAAACCTGACACAATTAATAATAGTATTGTTCTGTATTACCATTAAATAATTTTTGTAATTTTATGTAAATCCAAATTAGTAAATTTGTGTCAGGTTTGTATCAGTTTGGTTGCTCGTGCAAAAAATTATCACCCCATACTTTTTGTTAAAGCTTAATACTAATTTTTGGGCTCTTATCTATTAACTTGAATTTTGTGGTCATGTGATAATGTTTCAGAGTTGGTGGACCAAGTCGTCTTGTACTCAAGTCTCCGGTGTTTTGCATTCGTATTTTTTTTTTGTCTATTTTGATTTATTTGGACTTTTTTCTCTATTTGTTTTTGTTCGGTCGTTTAGTATCGTGTCTTACACGTAAGAGGCTATGTTAGAATTTAATACTCTTTATTGGACCCTTATCTATTAACTTAAACTTTTGGGTAAAATGGTAACTTAACATCTTTAAAAATGTTTTAAGTTCTACCAAAGGGAAGACACAACTTCATGTGCTATCGATCCCCAACATAAACTAGTGAAGCAAAAAATGAAACCATTTAATAAAGAAAGAAGAGAAGCAATACACGCTGAGGTCGATAAGTTGATGAAAGCAAAATTCATCAAGAAAGTGCACTACCCAGAGTGGGTATCAAACGTAGTAATGGTTAAGAAGGCTAATAGGAAGTGGAGAATGTGCGTGGACTTCATATATTTGAATAAGGCTTGTCCTAAAGAAAGTTTTTCCCTCCCTCGAATTGATCAATTAATAGACTCAACAGTTGGCCATAAACTGTTAAGCTTTATAAATGCGTTCTCGGGATATAATCAGATTAGAATGCACAAGTCGAATTAGGAGAAGAAGATGTTTATTACCGACCAGTGAATATACTGCAATATAGTGATACCCTTTGAGTTGAAAAAAGTTGGAGCTATCTTCTAATGGTTAGTCAACCGGGTTTTCAAATCACTAATAAGCGAAACCATAGAGGTATATGTGAATGACATGATAACCAAGTCTCAAAAAGCCCGAGACCACCCCAAGCATTTAGAAAAAACCTTCTCCTACTTAAGCAAGTATAAAATGAAGTTAAATCATGAGAAGTGTGCATTCAGAGTGCAAGTTGGGAAGTTTATCAGATATATGATCAGTGAGCGTGGTATTGAAGCTAATCCATAAAAGATTAAGGCCATATTGGATTTGAAGTCTCCGTCTAACCTCAAAGAACTCCAGAGTTTGACGAGGCTATTAGCAGCGCCGAGCAAGTTCTTATCCAAAGCTACTGATAAGTGTTTTCCTTTCATTCAGATCATAAAGAAAGAAAAAAAGATTGAATAGACGGAGGAATATAAGCGCAATTTTCAAGAGCTGAAGCAGCATCTTGCATCCCTACCTCATCTGATGAGACCCAAAACCGGAGACACTCTATAGCTATAACTTGCAGTGACTGATCATTCGGTAAGCTCAATTTTAGTGAAGGAAGATGCCGAGAAAATTCACTGCCCTATCTATTATACTAGCAATGCATTATTAGATACCGAGACGAGATATTCACCACTAGAAAAGCTAGCACTAGAATTGTTGGTGGCAGCTAGAAAGCTTAAACCCTAACGAACTAGCCGCTAAGACATATCCTACATCGATCAGATCACTTAAGTCGATTGATTAAGTGGTTTGTTGAACTTAGCGAGTATGACATCATCTACAAGCTTAAGAAAGCGATTAAGAGTCAGACTGTGGCAGATTTCGTTGTCGAAAGATCAGTGTCGAAACACCTCATTGTCTACCAGATCGTAGAACAACCTCCAAACCAAGGAGATCCAATCACTCCAAAAGAAGAAATGGTGATCTAAAACTTCTTCATTGATAGAGCTTTAAACATTTAAGCAGGAGGAGCTAATGTGGTCCTTGTAAGTTCAGAAGGGATTGAGGTAATGTATTCCTTAAAGTTTGATTTTAAGGTTACCAATAACGAGGTGGAGTATAAAGCAATAATTGTAGCAGTCAAGTTAGCTCTAGCTCTAGGAATCATAGGTCTCAACATTCACTATGATTCTCAATTAGTGGCCAGCTAATTGGACGGCCAGTTCCAATTACACGAAGGTAATATGCAGGCATACTTGAAGAAATCTAAACAATTACTGAGCACATTAAAGATTGTTAGAATCAAACAGATTCTGAGAGCTAAAAACTCAATGGCAGACATGCTAGCAAAATTAGCCTCTACTTTTAAAGGAAGCATTCCCGCCTCGGTCTCGATAAAAGTACTGGAAGAAAGAAGCACGGAAGATGAAGACCATCCATATTATGTATCTCAGTTAAATCCACATCATTGTTAGATCGATAAGATAAGGTCGTACATTCAAAACGGCAAGGTATACCATCATTAATGGAGAGCTATACAAGCAGGGATACAGTATTCCCTATCTAAAATGATTGAAACCTAAGGTAGCAACTCAGACTCTAAATGAAATTCATCGAATATGTGGCAAACATGGAGAAGCCCGAGCTATAACCCACAGAATATTGAGGTAAGGGTATTATCGGCCAAAGCTTTCTCGAGATGCAGCACAAATAGCTAAAACATGTCATGAGTGTCAAGTGCATGATTGTATTCCAAGATAACCTCCAGAGAAGTTAACCTCCCTAGCGAGCCCTTTGCCATTCTTCTAGTGGGGGCTTGATCTCAATCAAGGCTTGAGCTTGGTCTAGGGAATGATCAGTCAAAGAAATTCAGACGACTAATGCAAAATATGTCGAAGAAGTCTAGGATACAAGGAGACTGAGTGAGGGAAGCACAGTTATACTACATGGGATGAGTGAAGTTAATACATGAAGAGCGAATAGTTTATGATATCAGTATGCTAGGTTAATGTTAGTAGGTAATCCAAGTTTGTAAGATAAGTAAGGACCATACTGAACTAATCAGTAAAAGAAAAAGAGAGCAGTCAAAGGAAAGAGAAGATCAAGAGTTTAAATGAAAGATTTCATTGATTGATAAAAAATATTACATTGTAAAAAAAAAAAAAACTAAAAACTACTGCTCTAATGGTTCAATTGGCTAAGGGGTCAGCTGAAGGTGTCGCCGAGTTAGTTGGAAGAGTCATTAGGTCAGCAGGAGGAGCTTCGAGATTGGCCACAAGAAGAAGAGGAGCCTCTATCTCCTCAGGGGAAGAGATTTCCACGAGGGCATTTACAGCAGGGTGCTTAGCAGAGGTACCAATAGTAGACTCCATTAGAAGCACATACATAGACTTCAAATTGGGGTGCCTTTCCCCTTCATGGAACACCCCATCAAAGTCCTCACCCCCTTGCATTAGAGCCTGACGCCCTAAGACTTCATATAGCCAACCTAGGTTTAGGTCAGAATATCGGCCTTGGAGTGTCTCACAAGTCAGGTCAATACTATTATTGACCCGCTCGCGAAGAAAAACCCTATATCCACCTTGTCCTCCTCAACCTTCTTAGCCAGAAGCACAAATATTTTCTTCTCAGCATCCAAGCTCGCTCATAGCTCTTCACATGCCTTATTCAAGCTCTGAAGATGTGCTTCTCCCTCTTCCTTCAAGTTATCCAGCTAGGACCTTAAGGCCTCCGCCATTCTATTTGCCACGAACTGAGACAACTCAACCTTGACCACCCTCATTTGGAGCTACTTCTTCTCCCGATTCAATATGCTGAGGTCAGATTTGTACTTGTTTCTTACGAGAGCCAAGTTTTTCTCTACTTTCTTGGCCCTCTTTTCAGCCTCTAGGGCCTTTGAAAAATTGTTGGTAAGGGTACCATATTGCAGCATGGTTGAATAGAAAAGCTGAAAGATCACGAATGTTGAATCATCAAAAGACTAGTTACAATAAGTTATTTACAATACAAAAATGAGGGAAAGTAAACTCACCTGACCCAGCCATTTCAACAAGAAGTTCAACAACGACTTTTCTGAGAGCCCAATGATATCCTTAAAAACATTTTCGTTGATGCTTTGGACCTGCAAGTTGATGCGGGGGAGGAAATGTGTGAAGAGCTCCCTCTTCTCCTCTAAGATGTCTTTAGAAAGAAACTCCATTGATCCAACCAATTCCTTGTTGGTCTGGCTAAACATTTGTTTCTTATTCTTAGCTTTTTCCTCAAAAGCCGCAATTGTGGCCTTGTGCTTCCCCTTTTTTTATCAGCAAAAGGAGCCGAAGGAAGAGGCATCGAATCGCGGATTACTATCCCTTCTTGGTTATCCTCTCTCAAGCCAGTTTTTACTATCCCTCTCAAACTCAGTTGGAAGAGCTAGCCACCTTCGAAGCTTCAGAAACCTTAGCTAGACCCTTTTGTGCAACCTTAGTTTGAGAGGCCTTCTCAGTTATCCTCTCCCAAGCCAGTTTTTGCAAGACCTCATAAGGGTCTTGAGTAATATTTTTGAAGGCCATTTCACCTGCAAACACAAATAAAACCACCGTTAAACACTTAACTCCTAATACTAGGGATGAGTCATTTGGAGATTACCTCAAAGAGTAGCCTTTTCCGAGACTAATTGGTGTTTGGATATACAGAAATCTACTAGGCCCGAACTAAGTAGTTCATCTTCCAAAAGCAAAAGGCTTTGGTCAGAAGCTAATGACCTAGCCAGTTTTACCCTCTCATGACTATGGGGATCTAATGTTGGCTTGCTACTCTAGCAAACCGCTTTACCAAACGATCTAGGTACATGAAAATGTGGGGTAGTGTTCCAATTACCTCCAACAAAAAAATTATTTTTTCTTCTAGGTTTTGTTAGATGTAGGGTTGCCAGTAATCGGGTTCTTCTCGCCAGCTCGATTTTGGAGGCAAAACCACCTAGGGCTGTTTATGAAATTTCTCTTTGATATGAACATGTACTCAATCTCCTCAAGAGATGGGTCAAGGTCTGAGATCTGATGCCACATGACGTACAGACCAGATATGATTCTCCAACTATTAAGGTTTAGTTGGTATGAAAGGAATCCAAAGGAAGCGAGGATTCGGGTAAAGTATAACTGAATAGGTAGTCTAACACCTACATGAAAGAACTCCTCATTGAAGACTATCTCACCTTCTAAAGGGCAGTTGGGGAGCTTATTTGCCTTAGGGACCCTACGATAAATCCCCTCAAGGATTCTGTATAACCTAGTGTACACTTCTAAATCTAGCTCAGTAACGATGGAGGCAAATCTATCCGCCTTAAAGTGCACCAAATCCCTTCTCATTAGAGTGAAAATGGGCAGCTGGGATGACGACGCCACCCTCGGCAGTGTTTCTCTTTCCAAAAGACATTTTCTATTTTTACAGAAGGAAAATGAAGGATTAAAGGCCATTTTAGGGCCAACTCATGAGGATCAGCCTAATGGTCTCTAAATCTAAGATATCTATCAAGTTCTCTAATTTATCAAATATATCACAGGATTAATTGCAAATAAATAGGGAAAGAAAAGAGATCTTATTTTTGTAGTCGCTGGAATGGAGAATTTGAGAGAGCTAAAGATTTAAAATCTTGCTGCTAATGCTCTATTGCTGTTGAAGTTGTTTGCAAAGGAAATTGATGGCGTAAAGGTAAAGGAAGAAGTGAAAAGGTAAAAGGTAGGGTATTTGAAAGGGAGAAAGAACCCAAACTGCCGATACTCGTTATAGGTTAAGGGATGAGATGTTGCCACGTCAAGGTAGAAGTTGAGAAGATACGTCCTACTAATGAAAGGAGGGCAGCCATCTATAGTTAGATTTCTTGGGGTTCGAGGCGATGAGATCCTGAGAAGCCAATCATCATTCACCACGTTGCGAAAACTAGTAGACTCCTAACTGAGCATTCAATTGTGACAAGTAGGCGCATCTTTTCAGTACTGTCACTTTTAGTTTTAATTAAAGAACACTTATTTTTTACTAAAATTAGGGGGCTTGATGTTAGATATAGTCCATCAGGAGTAAGGCCTGAGAAACTGAAGGCCCAAAAAGAGTTTATAAACAAGTGTTCTGATGCTAGCTTAAAGGATTCGACTATAGGGGATGCTGAGAAGATCATAAGTAATAAGTGCCGAGACCTTTTGAAATCGTATTATGGGCTTTAGGTCATGTCTTACTTGGAGATTACTCCATCAAGGTCTTGGCCACATCTTACGAAGGTCTCGACTATATCTTATGAAGATCTTGGCCACAGCTTATGAAGGTCTCAGACATGCAGTACCAGAGTATCTTAGGGGAATAACAATCCTCAAATGAAGATTTTCGAGACCTCGCTACAGTTACATATTAGTGAATGATTCATCTCTTTCCCATACATTACTGAATTATTCTATAACAAAGATTCTTGTCAAATTAAGCTTCTTATATAATAAGAATCCTAAAGATACAATACCACCAAATCAAAAAACCGATGCTTAATCTATGGAATCTCCATGATTCTCGCACAATGGAATTTTGGTTACCAAATTTCATAGTATCCTGCTATATTAAGGAGATGGTAACATTTGTAAAAAGAGATCAGTTATAACCAGGTATAACTACTAAAAATTTGGCAAAAGAAAAAATACTATAATTCTCCTTTAAGCTTTCTCTTTCTCAAAGAAAATAACTACAAGTAAAACCCTAACTTAAGCATCGGAGGGTTTTTACTGGACAACCGGCTTTTTACCCTTATAGTTGTTGATTGTGGTTGCAGGTCGAGTAGAAGAAGAGGAAGATCGTTGTTGGTGCATAGGATCTACAGAAGGGATTTTTGCTACATCAACAATTTAATATTATATGAATATATGAAAAACATACTTTCTTTTAATGATTTTTTTAATCAAACTTAAAGAATTAAATCTCAACCATTGATTCAAAATAAATGGACAAGATTTAATCAAAAGTTTAACACTTGGCAACATCACATGATGTCTTTTGTTAAATAAAAAATTATTTGATTAAATAACAATTATATAATCAATAATGAATAAACTCGCTTATTCATTAATATCAATATATTTTTTTATCTTTTTTAATATCACATATATCCGTAAATTATATTATGTTATCCCAAAAATTACTAGAATATTTTTCATGTATACGGGTGTTAGTGCATCTTAGCCAAAAAATTTATTCTTTAAAATAAAGAATTAAATTGTTATTCGATTAAAGTATCAAAATAATATTATTAACTTACTTAATAATTATTGTATATAGCAATAACTGACTAATGAGTGTGACCCCTAGGTTCATTGTGAGTTAAACATGGACAGATATAGACTCTTTCGTATTTCTTTGGTAATCATCTTTATAACCAAAGTTCTCAATGATCATAAGTGACCTTTAGTAAGATGTCATGACCCTAAGATATAAATGAATGAATATATCAAATAAACTCATATAGTCATATATGCATGTAGTAAAATTTCTCTACTATCGATTCCCAATCGAGTGTAGGTCATGGTATCGTCAAACCTCTAACTCAATCATAAGATTAGAACCTCAATCATATACAAGATTTGTATATTCACAAAACACATTTTAGAATACACATGCTTTTTGTCAAAAACTTGATTCCCACATATGGCAGTTCCATATAGGATCTCAAGCTTCAATATCTGAGCTGGCAGATTTCATTTTGGTTATCATCTGTCCACATACACTAATGCGCATTGCCAAAAAGTTTATTTCACTAAATGTAGCTAGGCCGATGCTATATACATAAGTGAAAGATGTACCTCAGAGAAAGGTCAAAATTGGTGCTCGACGCCCAGAAGAACTAAAGTCCGAGCTCAAGGACATCTTGAAGAAACACATAGATATGTTTACGTGGTCTTATGAAGACATATCTGGTATCGACCCTGGAATTATAGAATTATGGAATCGATGTGCCTCTGAGGAATTATAGAATCATCTTAAGTTCTCCCGTCAATTTTAAGGTTGACGGTTTGTCATCCTGCTCGAGCCTCTTCGCAATCAACTTTTCCTGTGAATCGCCTTCATTCACTTCTAGGACATCCCTCCATGGGCGCTTTGATAGGCAGTACGAACTCTTGGAGAAAACTGTAAAGCAGGATCAAGCCTCCATTTGGTTTCTCTTGACAATTCTGATCCCCTTTCCTACTCGAAATTTCAATTTTAGATAATGTATGCTCTCTACTACCTTTGTGATTTTGAGAAAAGGTCTTCCAAGAATCATGGTGTAAGGCATTTTAAGATCGACTACTTAGAACTCCACCATTATAGTCTTCTGGTAAGGCCTTTCTCCTATGATGACGGGTAGCTGTACTATTCCCAAAGGGTAAACGCAAGATTCCCCAAATCCATAGAAGGTGGTCTCAGTAGGCCGAAGCCTCAAATCTTTGATTACCAAAGAATCTAACATTTCTTTGAAAATAATATCAGCCGAACTCCCTATGTCAACCAAAATTTAGCTAACCCGAGACGTTCCCACCATCAAGGTTTCTACTAAAGCATCGTTATGTGGGTAATGCACTCGAACTTCGTCTTCATTTGTTAACATAATAGATACCGATGTGAGTTTTTCTTTTCTTCTTGGCTTGGATATTCATGATATAGATATCTGATAAGGTGTTAGGTAGAGAATATCTGGAGTAATTCTTTCTTGATCTATTTGAATTCTTAACCAACGTTGCTCCACCTGAGATCACCATAGTTCTTTCTTTTTGTTTCGGTCCATGCTCAGTTTCTTGATCTGAACTCTAACTCCATCCCCCTCTCTAGCTACCAAATCTTGCAAGTAATTATTCCAAATCAATATTTCTATATGACTTCTGTGGTCAAAAAATTCATCCGTCAGATGTATAGCATTCTGGTGGAACTCACAAAACTTATTCTTGGCCTCCCCCACTAGTTGGCCCTTAGTAGGCGATGTTCCACCAGTACAATTTCTCATCTCGTGATCTCCTTACAAACCATAAGAGTGAGGCTTTTAGAGGAGTGAAGGCTTGATTTACTTAAACATGAGCTACTCCCTTTACGTCGTCTCTCACAAGTGAGTGATACCCTTTCGAATGAAAGTTTTCTCTTCCTTCAGTTGTCTCGTTTCGACCCTAACCTATTCTACTCTTCCTGTAAAGATCACGGAAGCTTCTCTTATCGTCATGTTTTCTTCTCGAATCAATCCTGGGATTTCGAGCCTCTTTAAAAGATCGTGGTTCGAAAAATTTTTCTTTCCTTATCTTGAGAACGATTTGATATTCAATCTCGATCTCATTCAACAGCTTTCTTCTAGCTATTTCATAAGTAGTAATAGAAAGCTTCCTCACAGCGTACCATCCTCAGTCTAATTGTAAACCCTTCCTGAGACCTTTAAGAGCTAAAAAGTAATGATAAGCCCCTAATTTCATCACTTCATCGTGATATCTTTTGACGAAGCTCCTGAGGCTTTCACTCTCTCCTTACTTTATGAGTGGCAATGAACTCGGAGTCTTGAGGTTGATGGTAGTGTCTCTGAACTCATCGACAAAGACTCCGTACAACTGTTCAAAGTTGCTGATGCTGTTGGGTGTCAAACTGGTGAACCATTTTCTCGCTTGTCCCTCTAAAGTCAGCAGAAATAAGTGGCACATCTAGGATTCATCCAACCATTGAATTAATATCATTTCTCTTAATAGATCCATGTGCAGCGATGGGTCAATCTTGCTTTTGAAAGGGTTGATTTGGGGTATCTTAAATTTTCAGAGAAGAACAAAGTCCAGTATTTTTTGGGAAAACGAAGATTTTGAGTGAAAACCTATATTTAGTGAAGCATCACCCCTCCTTTGCCTCTCCCTTTTTTTCTGGTCCTCCAACTCATCAACCAACTTTTGAACACGAACCTCTAAGTTCTCAACTCGATCACTATCTTTCTTAGATCTCCTCCTTTGGGATGGGCTTCATACAGACCTTTTCCTTTGCCATTTTTGATCTAAAAACACTCTCATATCCTCATGGTTGGGACCGTGACCCGATCTCCTTTTATGAATCATCACTAAATTATCAGGCGAATGTTTAAACATCTGCGATGACTCATCATGAAGCCTATCAACATCATCATCGCCTTGAGACTCTTTGAAAGGATAGCCAGAAATCTTCCCTTTTCCCTTATCTACGGTAATTTATTTTCTCCTAATAGTATTTCAACGATGCTCTGTCAGATGATTTGTGTGCGTTGCAGACGATTTGTGTGCGTTGCATCCAGCATACTGCTCTCAACAGCTTCAACTAGTTTGGGCGTCTTTAACGCTGGGGAACCAGCTTGGAACATCTTCCCCATTCATGCTACTTCCTCAACCAAAGTTTGAATCTGCCTATCATTTATCGTATGTTGTTTTTCATTCTTCGCCAACCTTTTAGAAACAACCACAAAAAAGAAAACATGGCAACTTCGTGAACGTATATGATAAGGAATAGAGCAACGATAAGGGGGAATCCTCATGACAATGTCATGGATGACCATACGGCTATTAATCAAGATATCGTTGCTCTATTCCTTATCATATACGTTCACGAAGTTGTCATGCTACTTCCTCAACCAAAGTTTGAATCTGCCTATCATTTATCGTATGTTGTTTTTCATTCTTCGCCAACCTTTTAGTCAATCAGGCTGTTTTCACTGTCTCTAAACGAGGAAGGAGTTAATGCAGCTACGAAGCTTCTAAATCATGGTTCACGTTGTCCACTAATGGTGGCTGATCGCCAATATCTTGATTAACAGCCGTATGGTCATCCATGACATTGTCATGAGGATTCCCCCTTATCGTTGCTCTATTCCTTATCATATACGTTCACGAAGTTGCCATGTTTTCTTTTTTGTGGTTGTTTCTAACTTTTTGTTCAGGTTTCCCATAGACGGCGACAGATGTTGACGTAGTAAAAATCCCTTTTGTGGATCCTGTGCACCAGTAACTATCTTCCTCTTCTTATACTCGACCTACAACCACAATCAACCTATAACCATAATCAACAACTATGGGGTAAAAAGCCTGTTGTCCGGCGAAAACCTTTCGATACTTAAATAGGGTTTTATTTGTGATTATTTTCTTTGAGAAAGAGAAAGCTTAAAGGAGAATTATAGTACCTTTTTTTTTTTTTTTGGCTAAAGTTTCAGTAGTCATACCTGGTTATAGCTGATCTCCTTTTTATAAATGTTACCATCTCCTTAATATGGTAGGATACTATGAAATCTAATAATTAGAATCCTACTGTGTGAGAATCATGGAGTTTTCATAGGTTAAGTATCGATTTTTAGATTTGGTAGTATCGTATATTTAGGATTCTTATTATGTAAGAAACTTAATTTGACAAGAATCTTTATTATAGAATAATCTAAGAATATATGGGAAAGAGATGAATCATTCACTAATACGTAACTGTAGCGAGGTCTCGAAAATCTTCGTTTGGGGATCGTTAATCCCCTAAGATATTCTAGTACCGCATGTCCGAAACCTTCATAAGTTGTAACCGAGACCTTCATAAGATGTGGCAGAAACCTTCATAAGATGTGGCCAAGACCTTGATGGAGCAATCTCCAAGTATGATATGACCCAAAGCCCATAATACGATTTCGAAAGGTCTCGGCAGTTAATACTTATAATATTCTTGGCATCCTCTATAGTTAAGACCTTTAAGCTGACCTCAAAACATTTGTTTATAAGCTCTTTTTAGGCCCTTAGTCTCTCAAGCCTTATGCCTACTGGACTACCCATCATAAATATCTAAGTAATGATTACATATATATTACTATTAAAGTAATGATCTTTATATATGTCCTTATATCTCTCCTTAATGTATTAATAAGATTAATATATTATAACGTTACATTAATGTAATTAATATCCATTGCATGATTTTTGGAATCTATATTGGATTGTGTGACACTTGGCATGATTTTATTCATTTGATGAATGAAAAGCATATGTGTGTTAAACGTATGGATGGACTGAAACCAATTTGATTTAATTCAATTTTGGGAATTAAATTGAGAGAAGACAAAAGAGTTAAGTATTTGGACTTAAGCGTATTATTTTTTCTTTCCCTTTTCTTCCTCCCGTAAGCATTAATTGGATTGAAGCTTGCTTGTGTTTGTTTTGAACAAAAACTAAGGAAGAAAGAAAAATAGAGAGATCAAGCAAAGGAAGAAAAGAAAAGGGTTGAAAGTGTTTCATTGATTTCTTCTTTTCCTACTGAACAAGTTATGATTTTCTAAGAGTAGAAAACTTTGTGTTAGCTTGTTGAAGCTAATACCTAAACTTGAAAATTCCATTTCAAAACTGGAACCGTCTTCACCAATTCGATGTGTAGATACTCTTAGAGGCAAATGTGGAATTGGACTTATTTTTTCAGAAACCAATTTAAAGAAGTATGACTTATTAAACTTTATTATTTATGTTTAAAATATTTAAATTTTAAAATATGCATATGTGCGTGTCCATGATCTTTTGGGAGCTTTTTCGTATAGTTCGTGTGAAGTTTGTAGCTTTTTGAATAAACTCGCGGGAATCGTTCTATGCACGTGATCCATCATCAAAGTAAAAAGGAAGATTGATGTCTCATCTCAATGTAAAGCTAATTTAATTTCTATATTGCCTGCGAATAAAGTAGTTTGCAAATAGAAGGCTTAGCATGAAAATTTATTAGCTCATCACAATTGATGTTTGATCGTTCTATTATACAACATATGTGTCTATGTTATGAAAGAACCCTAATTTCTGAATTAAAAATTATTTTTACCAAATTGATTTAAATTGTACGTTGTGGAGAGAAATTTCTTCTTATAGAAGTTGTGAGTCTTAATGGGAAATACATGTAAATAATAATGATATGAATCTTCTATATATACTCTACAGAAAATTACATTATTTTATTTTTTACTTGCCGAATTTGGTATTTGAAATTGGTAATAAACTAATAATTACATGTATTCATAATATGGTAAGAAAGGGATTAAACTTATTGTAAAAAATCTGCGTAAGTGAGAAACAAAAAACACCAAAACCTGAACATGAATGCATAATGGGAAATTTCCATAGACGGAAAGGAGATTAAATAAGTGGGAAAACTCAAACAAAAAGAGAGAGTATTTTTAAGGTAAATACAAAGATTTTAGAAGTTTTTGGTTTGAAAAATTGATCGATACCTTCCAATTTCATACAAAGAGGAATATGGCATTGTTGTACTACAAATCTTCTCCTCGAAAGCTATTAAAATCTGATCGGTAAGTCATAGAGACCCAGTAGCAATAGTTCACAAACACTAGTTTATATTCACACAAAAATATTAAACAATTCTTTGCAATTCAGATGACATGGCTCAAATCAAAGTTTTCTCATTCGTTTTCGGTCGTAGTCCTCTTGCTAAGCATCAGTGCGTTTGGTATTTTCTTTCTTACTTTTGTTTTCTCCTATTCAAAACATATATAAACTTTGTGTTTCTTAAATAGAATTATAAATTACAATTAGGTTTGTTAGTACGTTGTTTCTCATTCTCTATTTTTACTTTTCTTATCTCTCTCTTTTTTTTATTCAGATTGCAAGAATGCGGATGCTTCAAAATGCAGTAGAAACCATCCTGATCAAGGAAGTTGTGTGCCGGGAAAGGATGATACTCGTAACAGCGGTAAATGCTGGAAATATTGTAACACCGAATGCAAAGGAGCATTTTGCAAAAAAGTTGGTAATGGTCATCAGTGTCATTGTATGTGCTGATAATTTTATTTTTTTTTTAATATTTCTGCTTTATCTATTTTAAAAGAAATTTATAATGCAATATCAATAAAAGTTTCCTTCTAAGGGAAATGGGATTGAGTATATTACTCAATATGTCATGTTGGGAAATCCTCATAAGAATACCTTTTTATATATACGAGAAAAAGAAAAATTAAGTAAACATGAAGGAATACAATTGATAATGCCTTTATATATACAAGAAAATAAAAGTATCAGTTCACCTTTGTTATTTTTTAATCCACATGCTAAAGTTTTCAAGTATGTTTCCTCATCTATGTACATCATAATGGATTACGTTATTCGTTTTTTAGTTGATAATAACTTAATCCAAAGAATAATTAAGTTCAATAAATTCAAATATAAATTTAATAAATAATTTTACCATATAAATTAAATTATCTGTACGTTTTTTAAATCTTAGAAGGGTCATTTCTCGTACTCGAAATAAATATGTTTTCAACCAGTCCACCCTAAACGGAAAAAGAAAAAAAAGAAGTTATATATCTAAGATATACAGGAGACAAGGATTGCTGGCATCATGGTAAGCATCAAGATTCACTCTATCAAGGTTCCACTCAAAGTCTGTTTTCATCTGTGTTTTTTCTGCACGTAGTATGCACATGAAGTTGTCTTCCATTTGGCTACCAGCAGAACTTAAAACGTTTTCAAAGTTGTTAAGTTACCATTTTACCCAAAAGTTTAAAGTTAATAGATAATGGTCCAAATAAATTCAAAAGGGACAAAAAAATATGAATGCAAAACACGGGAGACTCGAATACAAGACAACCTGGTCCACCAACTCTGAAACATTATCACATGGCCACAAAATTTAAGTTAATGGATAAGAACCCAAAAATTAGTATTAAGCTCTAACAAAAGTATTAGCCGTGACAATTTTTTGCACGACCTACCAAACTGACACAAACCCCGACACAAATTTACTTATTTGTATTGACATAAAAATACAAATTTATTAAATGGTAACACAGAACAATACTATTATTAATCGTGTCAGGTTCAGGTTCAAAGTTCTTAACACATAAACCTAATTATGACACGATTAACTATTTGAATAATTATAACTTATTAACTTATTTATTATTTAATAAATATATTTTATATTTTTCATATTTTAATAAAAAAATTTAGTTATATTTATCAAGTTTTAAAAGTATTTATTTATAATTAGTATAAAATTGATTAGTATTTGAGTATATAATATCATAAGTATTATAGAAATATAATATAATATACAAAAAAAAAAAATTGTTAGGTTCAAATTTTTTGTTGGTCATTCCATGGCAAAATGGTTGAATTTGAGTCAATTTTTTAGAAAAGAAAAATCTTGTATCGACCTAGTGTAAAGTAGGCATAGAAGTGACAAAAGGAGAATATTATCCAAAATCTCATGCCAAGTTACCGTTCAAGTGGTGAACAGTGAATTGAACTCCAGATTCTCAGCGCAAAGCCAGTGCCCAATTCCTGCTCAAGCAGTGAACAATTAATTGTAAATAGTGTCTCTAACGGTGAATAATAATATAAACAATGAAAAAATATGAACAATTAATTGTAAATAGTGCTCAATGTCCAAAATGCTTTTGCCAAGATAGGGCTAACTTCCCGCTAGAGCGATAAACGGTGTCAACCTGTGAACAAAGAATAGTGCCTTCACAGAATGCTTACGCCAAGATAGTACTAACCTAGAGTTTGAGTGATGAACAGTTACTTGAATATGAACAGTGACTTGCGCCAAGTCTCAAGCAACCAAGTTATCTTAGGAGCTAGCCAAGTTATCGCCTAGTTTGCGCTTAAGTTATGTCGTGAAAATATAAATACTTAGCAACATTTAAACTAGATTTTGTAATGACCATTTTATGTTTTTAGATTGTTTGAGTAGAAAAAGCATCTCTGAGTGCAAGAAAATTGTTTCTTCTTGATTTCTTTGTGAGAGAAACTAATATGATTTTAAGTGAATGAGATTTATTTTGTTGTTTCTTTTGAGTAACATTTCACCATATTAACATATCTCAAATCAAATGATAAGTTTCAAAGTTCTAATTATTATTGGTGCTTAGAAATCTAGTCTTGTGAGCGTGTCGTTTAAGAATTCCTTAGAAGAAAGAAGATTTTATAGTTCTGAAAACCAAACTACTTGGAGTGGGTCACTTGTCGAGTTAGTCAGGTTTGAGTATCAAGAGATTTTGTACTAGATTACCAGTTGTAAGCCTTTCTTTACAAATAGAATATTTGGTGGTTCTTGTTTAAGTCTAAAGAGTTTTTCATAGCGCTTTCATTCGATAACAAATTTGTGTGTTTATTGCTTTGATTATTTTATTGTTTTAGGTTTTTATTATGGCTTTGTGGTATTGATCTGTCTGATAATCTTTAAACTAGAATCAAAAAATTTTAATGTGTTTTAATTTGTTGATAATTTGAGTCTTTCACCATCAACAACACATTTTACCTCTCTTAGGTATTTTAGGGTTTTAATTTAGGTTTTTCAATTAGTATCAAAGTCTTATCTTATCTTTAGCCCAAAGCTTTTGTTTAGAAAGAGTATAGACCTCAAACTTTGTCTGTTCTACCATTCTTTTTGGGAGCAATGATCGTATTAGAAGGTACCGATGAGAGCGTTCTTAAAAGCTATTGATGAACGTGTTTGGATGTCTTGTGAGAAATCTTTGAGTCCAACCTTTGTCACTATTAAGGGAGTGTAAAAAAAAAAAGACAAACTATTGAACTCTATTTTTAATAACACAGTTATCAATATTATCTTTATTGCATTGTCTTTAAAAGAGTTTAAGAGAAAATTCACGTGCGAAGTTGCGAATGAGGCTTGGGATATTCTTGAAACTATCCATGAGGGTATGAAAATTGTTAAGAACTCTAAATTTTAAATGTTAACCTCTAGGTTTGAAGAAACTAGGATGAGAGAAGATGAAATTTTGATCAGTTTTATGCCAAGTTAAATGACATAATAAATTCTAGCTTTTAAGCGAAAGGATTCCTAAAAGTAGAGTGATTAGAAAAAAGTTCTTAGAAGTTTTCCTGAGAGGTTTCGTCACTACTATAAAAGAGAGTAAAGGTTTAGATTCAGTGAAAATAGAAGAATTGGCTGGTTCAATCCAAACTTATAAGTAAACTTTTATAACCATAGGAATCTAAATCCATGGAAATTAAGTTAGATTATGATAAGAATGTGATAAGATGATGAATCGTCTAATGATAAAGAGATTGAGTTATTTGCCATAAAATTTATAAAATTCTTTAGATTTAAGAAAAGAGACTCTAGTAGAAAATTAGAAATCTTTTGAAAAAGATAAAACCTTTTCGAAAAGGAATAGGAGATTCAATGTCACAAGTGTAAGGGGTGGACATATTAAATTTGATTCTCCTAACTTCAAGAAAGACAAAAAGGTCATTAATGCCTCCCTTAGCGACAATCTCTAGTGAGGATGAAAGTGATGAGTCTTCTTATGATAAAGCTACTGACTTTATGGCTTTTATTTCATCTGTGAAAGATGAGTCTGTTAATTCTAATGATGATGTTTCAGATGATGAAGAAGATATCAATGTAGCCTTTGATAAACTTTATAGAGAGAGTTTGAAGCTCAAAATGATGAATAAAACTGTTCTAAAAAATCTCAATATTGTTGATCTTAAGAATTGGGATTTTATTGTAAAACTAGAGGAGCATGTTGAGTTAGTCTATAGTTTTAAGGAAAAAAATTGGATTTTAGAAAGTGAATTTAATGCATCAGTTTGTGAGTTGAAATTGATGCCTCAGATCACAACTTACTAAATTCTTTAGTGGCTTTAAGAAGCTAAAGTATATGCTTAAAATGGACTAGAATTAGAGTAGCAAGAGAGGGTTAGACTGTTTTGTAACTAACCTTAATTATGCTTCCACCTCTAGAACTGTGTTTATTACTTCTATAAGTGCAATTGAAGCTGTTGTGGAACTTGTAGAACAAAGTAAACCTAAGGTTTCTCATAAAGTAGTTGTTGCTAAAGTCAAGAATACTATTACTAAAGGTATAAGTGTTTCTCATACTAAGAGTCACCCTTTAGTGGATAGGAAAAATGTTAACCCTCTTAGGGTTAGACCTTTATTTAAGTTTGTGTTTATATGTTATGAATGTAGTAAAGTAGGTTACATAAGGCCAAATTATTTTGATTTTAGAAGGAAAAATAATGTATTTGTTATTCCTAAGTCTAAGTTTGATCAAGATAGACTTATTTGTCAAGTGATAAGTTAGCACAACATGTTAAAATGATTGGTGATAGGCTTGCTTACTTGACTGATGTTACTACTAACCATAGATAACCTCCGAGGAATATGAGAAATTGTTGCTCTCTTTGATTCACACGCTTTGGTGTAGATTTGTTTCTTTTGACTTATCTTCTTCTCATTTTGTTAGTTTTTTATGTTTTTCAATTCTTTGTTAACTTTATTAATTTTTTTTCACATTGCGTGAGTGAGTTTGTTTGTTTGTTAGTTTGTTTGTTCTTTCTTTACACTTCTATTCAATAATATAAAAAAACACAAAAATATTTTTGTTTGTTTTTTTTTTGTGAAGACTGTTCTAGAAATTGGTCTTTGACTTATATCTTGTGATAATTTAAGTATGAGTATTTCTTATACACGTTTTCAATGTCTTTTGCATATGTATTTGATATCTCTATTCAGCATGTCTTCAAGTTTGTTATGTACTCATGATTCTTGTTCTTGATCACTATGCACTTTAGTATGATTATGTTTTAAGAGTTATTCCCTACAAGCCAATTACAAGTTGTTGTGATGGACATTATCTCTTGTAAATCTTTACTTTTAGTAATGAAATGAATATTTATGGAAATATCTTTCATCCTTTATTTACATGTTTATATGTACAATGATAAAGTCCATAGAATGTTTAAAATATATATCTAATTATGATGAGATCATACTTATGAGATAGATATATTAGATACATCATTCTTAAATATTCCTAGTCATAGGACTATAAAGTGGGGTCTTTATAGTACTGGATAAACTGGTACATACTATGCCTGTTTGTTGAAAAGGTGATTATTCTCATAGACCACTCGTATAGTGACACTAAGGCAAGTGTGAAGGTACTCATTGGAGAATGAGTTTATTAAATTGACTTATGACACAAATATCCAAATGATAATTATACTTTACTGTCAATTGGATATTCTTTGTATCAATAGTGTAAGTATTCCGTAAACTTAAGAATATCATAATTATTCTTGTGGGTAAAATATTGTACTTTGATACTAACTCAAGATAGACCATTAGGTTCATTACGGGTAGTTATTGGGTATGGTAATAGACCATTAGGTTCATTATGGGTAGTTATTGGGTATGGTACGACATACCCAAGAAAGATCCTTTATTGAATATTCATCTATCTCTATACTCATAGAGATAGATGAATATTCAATAAAAGATCCGTAACTCTAAGTACATTGTAAGAGTATGTTCTATGTGAATGATAGAGATATGACTCAAGAAATTCTTGGTCCAATCAGAGCAAGTATGACGAAAGAATTGAATTACACAGTAATTGATTATGGAAAGGCTTATGTTGAAACTTACTACTTCATTATAATTCGGATGGCCATGATACATTGTTAAATGTCAATCTTGGTCTGTAAACATATTTAATTAATCATGAGATGATTTATTAAATATTAAGTGAATTAAAAAGTTTAATTCATTTAATTAATCATGAGATGATTTACCGAATGTCGAATGAATTAAAGAGTTTAATTCAGAATTTGATGTACGTCTACTGCTAACTTTATAGTGAACCTATTGAGTCACACCTAAATTGATAAGGAGCTTAATTGAGTAATATTCCAAGTGTTGGAATAATTAATTAATAAATTATCCATACAAGGGCATTATAGTAAATTTTATGAAATAGTTTATAGTAAATTCTATAAAAGGGTATTATAGTAATACCATAATAATTAATTAATAAAGTGTTTATTTATTAATTATTAATATTTAAATACAATGGCATTATGGTAAATTTCATAAAAGAGTTTTATGGTAAATTTCATAAAGGATATTACAGTAAATTGGTTTTATTAATTATTTTATTTAAGTGTATGAATAAATATAAGAATTATAGAAGCTAGCACTTGAGATTAAATTGGTCATGTTTTATAAAGTAGAAATGAAAGGCTTTTATTTAGCCATTTGGTGGAATAAATATAATATATATTTATCAATTTTGAAAAGTCAAAATTGGCTATATTTTTTAGCTTGACCGAGAGACATTTAAAAAAAGGAGCAAAATTGGCTTATTTTAAAGTCTTGGCCATCAAACAAAAAAGAGAGGAATTTGAGTTTCTTTTCTTTTTGGCCGAGAACACACAAAGCAAAGGGTGAACATACATAGAAGGAATTCTCCATAGCACTCCTCAAGCTTCAAATCTTGAATTTGTGTGACAAATTCAAAAAACAAGTAAGTTGTTCTAAGTTGAAAATTTTTAAATTATATCCAAAACAATGCAAACTTAATTTCCGCTGCATTAGGTAACTCTTATAGGGGTATCAAAGCCAGGTTGCTAGTTGAATTTGTTTATGGATATATATATGAAGTGTTTGTGGATTTTGATCATTTTTGTGTTCAAAAGAAGTTGGTTTGGTGATTTGGTTGGTGTATGAATATATGGGAGTGTTTTGGTGTATATTTTGGCTTTAATTAAATGTGTTGTATGGCCAATTGCGGAATTGCGAAGTGTTTCAAATCTGAAAATTATATGATGCATGATGAAATTAAAGCTAATTGTGCCGAAATTTTACACGAAACATTAAAATCGGTTCTACGATAATTATATGTAAAACCGAATGCTTAATTGAGTATTTAATTGTTAAATATTTATTAAGTGAATATTTAGCAATATTCATGCATTTTCCGAACACGTGTTAATGTCTTTAAGTGTTGGATACATTATGAAAATGGTTTTCCGAACACATAGTAATGTATTCAAGTGTTGAATACATTATAGAATAAACCAAAAATTTTGTAAAGTTTTCAATTGTTGAATATTTTACGGAAAATGAAATAATGGTTATTCCATTAAATTGGTGTGTTGTGTATTTTGACTTGACAGTCATGTTAAAAATATGCGAAATACAAATTTGATTAAAGAAGTACTTGGAAAGCATGATCAAATATCTAACCCTTGGTTGATTAAATTGATACATGTGATGTATGTTAAAATAATGCATGTTAAAATTGATGAGACCACTAAAATAAAATCTCTCTCGTTGTTAATATATTAAGTTGTAAATGTAAGACATTAAGGACTTACATGGCCTTTCGCCATTTATGTGCTGATTGAATTCATTTACTTAGTGTCAGTTTGTTGTGTTACACAAGGCTTGCACTTTGTTTAGATGTTATGGGTTGGCACATTAAACATGTGATGATGTGAATTAAACGTAATTATCAAGTTCTGTTGTGTCACACAAGGGTTGGATAATGTAACTAAATTCACAAAGAAATGGTGGGTTTAACTTAGTTAGAATAATATGATTTGTTATATCACACAAGGTCATATTTATTCTAAAGGCCGAGTTAAATTGGAAATTGCATGAGTTGCAATTAGTAAAAGTTACCTACCTAATTAAAAAACATTTGATTTGTTGTGTCACACAAGGTCATATTTTTTATGTTAATTAGGATTTCAATATCTACTAGGAAATAAATGTTTATTTTATTTATTTCTCTACTTGCATAAAAGAGAGTTATGCATTTTGATTAAAATAGTGGGAGGTAATTATAAATAAAGTCCAATTTATAATTTATTCAATACTAATAATATTTGCTATATTTTGTTGTGTTGTAATGTAGATCATAATGGCTACTTTAACTAGTCCGTTTAAATATGTACTTGATATGATAGGCTTATCGGTCCAAATTTCTCGCATTGGTTACGCAATTTGAGAATTGTTCTAACTTGTGAGCGTATAGCCTATGTTTTTGAGGAAGAGATGTCCGCAAGAGTTGTAGATAATGCATCTGAGGAAGAGAAAAAAGTTTTTAAGAAATGGAAGGAGGATGAGACTATAGCAAAGTGTTATATGTTAGCTGGTATGAGCAATGAGTTGCAAAGGCAACATGAGAAAATGGATGCGAGATCCATTTTGCTTCACCTTCAAGATTTATTTTGATAGCAAAGCTGAATCACCAGATATGAGATATCTAAGGCGCTTTTTTGGTCTAGAATGGCTCAAGGTAGTTCGGTAAATGATCATGTGCTTAAGATGATCGGTTATATAAAACACCTCGCGTATTTGGGTTTTGTAATAGATAATGATTTATCCATTGATCTTATTCTCCAATCCCTTCCTTATACCTTTTCTACCTTTGAGAAAGGTAAAGCTAAATTAGTTAGTAAGAAGAAGAAGTCACTTAAAAGAAAAGGTAGAATAAAAAAGAACAAGGCCGCCGAGAAAAAGCTCAAATGCACTTACTTCCATTGTGGCAAAGATGGGCATTAAAAGAGAAATTCCAAGGAGTATCTTGCAATGAAGGCAAAAGAGAAGCATGGTGATGCTTCACGAGGTATGGTTGTCATTAAAATAAATTTATATGGGCATTAAAAGAGAAATCCAAAGGAGTATCTTGCAATGAAGACAAAAGAGAAGCATGGTGATGCTTCACGAGGTATGGTTGTCATTGAAATAAATTTGTTATAAAAGAATAGTTCTTTGTGGGTATTAGATACTAAAAATGCATCTCATATTTGTAATGATGTGCAGATCCTAACAAATAGAAGAGAACTCAGAAACAATGAAGTAGAACTACGTGTGGGTAATGGTGTAAGATTGCGGCATTAACCATAGGCACTGCTCAAGTTCAGCTTTTGTCAAGGAAGACCTTGTTTTTGCAAGATTGTTTATACATACCTAATATGGTTAAGAATATTATATCTATTTCTAGATTAGATGCTATAGGTTTTGAACTATGTTTAGTAAATAATAGTTGTACTATATTACTAAATAATCAATTATTTGGTAATAGTATATTACAAAATGGTTTGTACATAATTGATGTTGCAAATACAGTCTTACATATTGAACATACCGGTAAAAGAAAAGAAGATAATCTAAACATAACATATCTATAGCATTGTTAACTTGGCTATATTAATGAGAAAAGATTGCACAAGTTAATTCAAAGTGGTTATTTGGATACAAATGATTTTAAATCATTTAATACTTCTGAATCTTGCATTAAAGGTAAAATGGCTAAAGTACCCTTTGTTGGACATGGGAAAAAAGCATTAGATATTCTAGGTTTAGTTCATACAAATGCATGTGGACCAAAGACAAAATATTCCAGAGGTTCTTATTCTTATTTCATTACATTCATGGATGATTTCTCAAGATACGAATACGTGTTCTTGATGAAACACAAATCCGAGGCATTTGAGAAATTTAAAAAATTTAAGAATGAAGTAGAAAACCAATTAGATAAAAGTATTAAAATCCTTAGATCAGAACGAGGAGGAGAATACTTAAATTATGAGTTTTTAGGTTATATTAAAGCTCATGGGATTATGTCTCGATAAACTCCTCCTGCTACACCACAGTTTAATGGTGTATCGGAAATGAGAAATCGTACACTATTAGATATGGTACGTTCTATAATGAGTTTTGCCGATCTTTCAACATCTTTATGGAGTTATGCTCTAGAAACCGCAAATTACCTGTCACATAGGGTTTCTACAAAATCAATATTACGAACTCCATATGAGATATGGAAGAATAGAAAACCTAACTTTAAGTATGTTAAAGTTTGGGGTTGTCCAGCTTTTATGAAAATGCTGAATCTAGACAAACTTGATTCAAGAAGTGATAAGTGCAGATTTGTGGGATATCCAAGAAAGTCTATTGGATATTAGTTATATCATGATGAAGAGTAAAGAGTGTTTATCTCAAAACATATTATATTCTTAGAAAAAGTGTTTTTAATAAAAGAATATATTAAACAAAAGATAGAACTTAAGGAAATTTTCGAACCACAATCTACTATTACAAGTCTAGAGAAGAAACTTATTCAAGAAAAGGTAAACACACAAATTCGTAGGTTAACGATAACTTCAAGATCACTTGAAAGATATGTAGGACATATTGATCAAGGTAGATGTGAAACTTACCTTATGTCAGATGAAGATCCTAAAACCTACGAAAAAGCGATAGTTAGTATCAATTCTAAGAAATGGCTTGACGCTATGCAATCCGAAATGGACTCTATATACCACAACCAAGTTTGTACTTTGGTTGATATGCTTGAAGGTATTGTACTTATAGGTTGCAAATGGGTCTTTAAAAGAAAGACTGGAGTTATAGGAGAGGTAAAAACCTATAAAGCAAAATTGGTTGCAAAAGGTTATCGTCAAAGACAAAGAGTTGACTTTGATGAAACTTTTTCAACAATAGCCATGCTTAAATTCATTCGGATTATTTTAGCAATAGCTGCATACTATGACTATGAGATATGGCAAATGGATGTTAAAACAGCTTTACTTAATAGAAACCTAGAAGAGTATGTGTACATGACACAACCTGAAGGTTTTATATCCATTGAAGAGTCTCATAAAGTATGCAAGTTGCAAAGATTCATTTATAGACTTAAACAAGCCTCTCGTTCATGGAATATTCGTTTTAATGAGACAATCAAATCGTTTGATTTTATCAAAAATTCAGATGATTCATGTATTTATAAGAAGGTTACTGGGAGCAAGATTATATTCCTAATATTATATATGGATGACATATTATTAATGGGAATGATATTGGGATGCCACAATTGATAAGGATTTGGCTGTCCAAAAACTTCTTCATAAAAGATATGTGTAAAGCATCTTATATTTTAGGAATAAAGATCTATAGAGATAGATCAAATAGGATGTTAGGCTTGACCTAGTTAATGTACATTGATAAAGTGCTAAAAAGGTTTAGCATGGAAAACTCCAAAAGATAACACATGCTGATGAGTCATGGAGTTTATCTCTTTAAAGAAATGTCCCCTAAAACTAAAAAGAAGAGAATACGCATGAGTAGAATTCCATATGCTTTAGCTATAGGATCTATCATGCATGCTATGCTATGTACAAGACCTGATGTAGCATATGCTCTAAGTGTTACGAGCAGATATCAGGTGAATCTAGGTGAAAGTCACTGGATTGTAGTTAAGAACATCCTTAAGTATTTAAGAAGGACTAAAGAAATGTTTCTTATATATAGAGAAGAAGACTTGAAACTTGAAGGTTATACTGATTCAAGTTTTCAGTCTGATAAGGATGACAACAAATCTACTTCAGGATATGTGTATGTCTTGAATAGTGGAGCAGAAAGTTGGAAAAATTCCAAGCAGGAAGTTACAGCTAATTCTACTACTGAAGCGGAGTATATTGTAGCTTAAAAAGCAGTAAAGAAGGGTGTTTAGATGAAGAAGTTCATCACTGAACTTGGCGTGGCTCTTACCATTGTTGATCTTGTTCTACTGTACTGCGATAACAATGGAGCTATAGTGCAAGAAAAGAAACCGAGGTTTCATCAGAAATCTAAACATATCTTACGAAGATTTCATCTCATCCATGAGATTATTTCGAAAGGTGACCTCCAGATTGCTAGAGTATCTACTAATGAAAATATAGCAGATCCGCTTACCAAAGTTTTATCACAGAAAATGCACGAAAGACATTTTGAGAAAATGGATTTTAGGCATAAAGGTGATTGACTTTGAGTGCAAGTGAGAGATTGTAAGAGTTATGCTCTACAAGCCAATCATAAGTTGTTGTAATGGACACTATCTCTTGTAAATCTTTACTTTCAGTAATGAAATGAATATTTAATGGCAATATCTTTCATCATTTATTTACATGTTTATATGTATAATGATGAAGTCCATAGAATGTTTGCAATATATATGTGTATACATATATATATATAATTATGATGAAATCATACTTATAAGATAGATATATTAGATACATCATTCTTAAATATTCTCAGTCATAGGACTATAAAGTGATGCCTTTATAGTACCGAATAAACTGGTACACGCTATTCCGATTTGTTGAAAAGGTGATTGTTCTCATAGACTACTTGTGTGGTGACACTAAAGTAAGTGTGTATGTGCTTATTGGAGAATGAGTTCATTGAATTAACTCACAACAGAAATATCCAAATGATAATTGTACTTTACTGTCAATTGGACATTCTTTGTATCAATAGTGTAAGTAATCCTTAGACTTGAGAATATCATAATTATTCTTGTGAGTGAAATATTGTACTTTGATACTAACTCAAGATGGACCATTAGGTTCATTACGGGTAGTTATTGAGTATGGTATAACACTCATAGAGATAGATGAATATTCAATAAAGATTCGTCACTCTAAGTACATTGTGAGAATATACTCTATGTGAATGATAGAGATATGACTCAAGAAATCCTTGGTCCAATCAGAGCAAGTATGACGGAAGGATTGAATTGCACAGTAATTGATTACGGAAAAGTTTATGTTGAAACTTGCTACTTTATTATAATTCGGATAACTATGATACATTGCTAGATGTTAATCTTGACATGTAAACATATTTAATTAATCTTGAGATGATTTATTAAATATTAAGTGAATTAAAAAGTTTAATTCATTTAATTAATCATTAGATGATTTACAGAATGTCAAATGAATTAAAGTGTTTAATTCAGAATTTGATGTACGTCTACTATTGACTTTATAGTGAATCTATTGAATCACACCTAAATTGATAAGAAACTTAATTGAGTAATATTCCAAGTGTTGGAATAATTAATTAATAAATTATCCATACAAGGGCATTATAGTAAATTTTATGAAATAGTTTATGGTAAATTCTACAAAAAGGTATTATGGTAATACCATAATAATTAATTAATAAAGTGTTTATTTATTAATTATTAATATTTATATACAATGGCATTATAGTAAATTTTTTGAAAGGATTTTATGGTAAATTCTATAAAGGGTATTACAGTAAATTGGTTTTATTAATTATTGTATTTAAGTGTATGGATAAATATAAGAATTATAGGCCAATGACAAGCTAGCACTTAGGATTAAATTGGCCATGTTTTGTAAAGTAGAAATGAAAGGCTTTTATTTAGCCATTTGGTGGAATAAATATAATATATATTTATCAATTTTGAATAGTCAAAATTGGCTATATTTTTTGCTTGACAGAAAGACATTTAAAAAAGGAGCAAAATTGGCTTATTTTAAAGTGTTGGCCATGAAATGAAAAAGAAAGGAATTTGAGTTTCTTTTCTTCTTGGACGAGAACACACAAAGCAAAGGGTTTGCTAAACTCCATCTCAATTTTCACTTTCAAGCTCAATTAAACTCAAATCAAGGGTGGACATACATAGAGAGAGTTCTCCATAGCACTCCTCAAGCTTCAAATCTTAGATTTGTGTGACCAATTCAAAAAACAAGTAAGTTGTTCTAAGTTGAAAATTTTTTAATTATATCTAAAACAATGCGAACTTAATTCCCGCTGTATTAGACAACTCTTACATATGTTAGGTTTGATAGCATGTATGATGTTTAGGTGGGCAATCATAAGTTAAAATAGTGTATCATTGTGATTGAATTGACCTTTGACTAGTGTATCTTTTTATGAAAAATCTTATACCTTAATGTTAATATTGAAATTGGGATCAAATATACGTTATTACCAAAATTCATATTCTAAAGGCAATAAAAAAAAATTGTAAGTGATCTCTACTTTATAGGGGAGAAAATAACATAAATCATAAAGTTGCATCTTTCTCAAGTCCTAATGGCGTTGGGTTTGACTTTCTTTTACCATGCTTCACCTGTTCAACTATTGGTTTCATATAGTTTTGCCTCGCTCATAATTTCTTGATTTTAAGCCATGTGTTTATTATTGATTATAACTTTATACATAATCACTTGTCATTTTGCTCACCTTGTTCCATACTTTTTAGAGATGATACTCATTGCAAATGCTTTGTCTTTATGTATAGCATTTACTTGATTTAAGTCTTATGCTATGTTTTTATGCGCTTCTTGTGTTAAAGAATTTTATTTTAAACCTTTAAATGGTTTGCTTGGTATTTTTTCCTTTGTTTGGCATGTTTCTTTTATTGGTTGGCTTGTATTGTTGATCTTTTTTTTTTCTTTTTCTAAGCATGCATACTTTTTAGTCCCTTTGTCATTCAATAACCAAAAAGGGGGAGAAAATATAGGAGCTTGGGGAGATATAGAAGTTAGGGGGAGCATAGCTTTGGAAACCTTAGCTTTTGTTATGTTTCTTGTTGTGTTTGTTTTGGTTATGGCAATTATTTTTATGAGTTACTTACCCTATGTGTTCACTTGGTACTATGAGTTTGTTTCAGGTAATAGATATTGCCCAATTCTCCATAAAACTACATGGTACACATTAGTTTTATGTATTGTTGTTATTTTATTCTTGTAAGAATTTCATTTTGGTGCTTGACACAGAATGCCCAAAGGGGGAGTTTGTTAGGTTTAGATTTTATGTTGGCTCATTCCGTATCAAAATGGTTGAGTTTAAGTCAATTTTTGGGCAAACAAAAACCTTGCTCAATAGACGCTCAAGCGAAAGAATTAGAATAATGTCTAAAATCTCAACACCAAATTCTTGCTCAAGTAGTGAACAATGAATTGCTATCCAAATTCTCAAAGCTAAGCTAGTGTCTAGTTCTCGCTTGAGTGGTGAACAATGAATTATGAATACTAGCTCTAGTGGGTGAATAGTGAATAAGGACTATTCAAGAGTACTTGAACCAAGATAACTTCGACCTAGTGCTCAAGTAATAAATAGTGATGATCTTATGAACAACATCATGTAAATAGTCTCGATGTCTAGAATGCTTACGCCAAGACAGCCCTAACTTTCAACTCGAGTGGTGAACAATGCCAACCTGTAAACTGTGAATAACGCCTTCATAGAATGCTTAAGTCAAGATGATGTCAACTTTGCGCTTGAGCAGTTAACAATGACTTGAATATGAACAGTGACATGAGCCAAGTCTCGAGCAGCGAAGTTATTTGGGATGCTCACCAAGTTATCGCCTAGTTGGCACTAAAGCAGAGTCATGAAAATATAAATACTTAGCAATGTTTAACCTAGGTTTCATGATGACCACTTGATGTTTTTAGATCTTCTTAGTAGAGAAAGTATCTCTATGTGCAAGAAAAGCCTTTTATTACATTATCATACACCAAATCCAATTGAGAAATCATTAGAGTTCTAATTGTTGTTGGTGGCTAGAGTTCTAATCTTATGGACGTGTCATTCATGGATTAATTCCTTCAAATAAATAAAATTTTAGAGTTTTGAAGACTGGACTACTTAGAGTGGGTCACTTGTCAAACTAGTCAAATTTAACTGTCAAAAGTTCTTGTATTAAATTATCGATTTTAAGTTTTTTTTACTAGTTAAATATTTTGGTGACTCTTGTATCAGTTCAGAGGTTTTTACCCTGTGAAGAATTCTTCATAAGGTTTCTATTTGATAACAAATTTGTGTATCTATTACTTTGATTGTTTTTTTGTATTAGATTTTATTTGTTATTGCGATTTTGTGGTATTGTTTTGTCTTAAGGTTTTTGATTTAGAATCAACAAATTTTAATGTGTTTTAATTTGTTGATAATTTGAGTCTTTTCTTATCGACAACACCTTTTACTCTCTTAAGTAATCTATAGTTTAATTTTAGATTTTTCAAAAATATATATTAAATAAGTAACATGATTACAACCCCGTTTAATAGTTTAATAATGGTGTAAGGTTAGCATTTTTAATTTTTAATACGATTATTGAACGAGTCGAGTTCGAAATTACCTTTATTTAATATGACACGAGCATAATACGACATGGTAATCCGAATTGTAACACCTATATATAGTAAATAAGTCAAGGAATATAAGTGCTAAAGAATTCATTTCTGTTGGAGATTTGCTCTAGAACCAATCGCGTCATACGGCTTAAAGATATCATCCTTATGTATATATAACTTTGTAATTAATTGTAAATTAGTTTATGATTAATAAAATGGCATTTATATCATTTTGTATATTCAATTACATATATATATAAATATTATATATAAAATGTAGAATGAGATCCCGTGATGTATTATGACGTCAGAACTCTATTTGCAAGGAGTTGTAGATATGAGTACAGAATCTGATTTAAACATATCCGAATCAGTTACCGGTTGAGATATTGTCATATGGGAGTATGACATTGCATGACTGGTATATTTGATGCTGCCAAAGATTTGTATTTGATACTAATAGTTAGGTGACAAGTCTCATGTTACAAGAACTTAAACATGAGTAATATGTTGGAGAACGTATTACTGAACGTGGCCAAACGTGACGAATCACATGGGTGATTATCCATAATCAATGATACGTCACACAGTCGTACTAGTGTACTGCTAGTCTTTTGACCTGAGGTGTCACGACTACCCTCCATACTGAGGCACATCGTTCACTTGTGTATATAACACCGGGCTAGCCACGTTTGGTGAAAGAAGCTTGCTGGCAATGTAGTGTATGAGGACAAGTGATGACCAAGACGGAATCTGCTGGCTTAGATGGTTGAGCTTGAGATTCTAGGCGAGGATGTCATACATGGGAAATGAAATCTCTGGACAAAGTATGTGTTTCCAGAAAGATGTTTTCGGATATATAATTCCCATATATGATTCGAGGCCCTATTCCTATGATTGAGTTAAGAGTTTGACGATTTCATGACCCGCACTCGATCGGGAGTCAATCAACAAAGGGACTCTACTACAAGAACATACGACTATATGAATTCATTAATGTCTGGGGGTTATGACATCTTGCTAGAAGTCACACACAATCATTAGGAACTTTAGTTACAAAAAAGTTGTGCCAAAGTGATACGAAGGAGTTTATGATTACTCATGTCCAGTTCGCAGTGAACCTAGGGGTCACACACATAATCGATTACTTGATGATAATGATTATTGCTACTATATAATAATCATTAATTGGTTAATGAAATTGTACATATATTGATCGGGTAGCAATTTAATTCTTTATTATAAAGAATATATTTCCTAGTTTTGACGTGCTAGCATATGTATACATAGGAAATATTTCAGTTTAATTATGGGATATCGTAAATTTAATTTAATATGATTAATGTAATTATAAAATATAAATATCAATTATATTAATATAATAATAAATATCATAATATTAATTGTTAATATATATATGTATATATTATTAGAGTAATAATATATATATATATTATATATTTATTAATGAATGTATATATTTATATATATATATATATTAATGTAATATATGTGTGTGTGTATGTGTGTGTGTGTGTGTGTGTGTGTGTATATATGTTTAATTCTCTCTCTCTTTATTAATATAAATACATATGTGTTAATTTGATTAATATATATATATATATATTAATAATGTATTAATGTATATGTGTATTATTGTAATACATGCATTTGATTAAGAATAATCAATGCACATAGCCGACCTAAACCATGACTCATAACTTTGCATTGAATTCATTTTGATGATTTGTTAAAATGCAAGTCAGTTGATTGTATAGGTGGAGTCAGTGGATTTCAAATGGATTTTGAAATCAAAACACTTAAGTTAAGTGTATAAAAGAAGCCAACAGTATGCATTATGAGAACTCATTTTTGGTTTTTAAAAAAAACAGCAAGTGTTTTTCATCTTCTTTGTTTTGAAAAATAAGAGGTGGTTGCTTTCTTCTCTGGTTTTGTGAAACCAAGAGTGTCATTTTTTTCTTCAACCATAAGTTTGCTTGAGAAAGCAAGTTTAGGTGTGCTTGGTTGTAAACTAAAGCAAAGACAGAAGAGAGAAGCAAGCTTGAGTTGTGAACTAGAGCAAAGACCATAGAGAGAGAAGAGAGCATCTAGATAGAAAAAGCTTGGTAAGCTTATTAAAGCTCAAACCGAAGCTAAGAGATCCCAAACAAACCAGAATCGGCATCATCACTCCAACGAGTGGATCACCTGAGGAAGCAATCTTGTTGCTGTTCTGGATTGCAAAGCCAAAGGTGAGACATCTCATCTCTGCTTTAATGTTCAAATTATTTTTGAAACCTGAAACATGCATGTGTGCTTGTTCAGATCAGTTTGGGGTCTATTCTGCAGGTTCATGAAAATGGCTATGGCTCCCTTGAGGCGGTCGCACGCCCGAAACTTAATTTCGTGCATCATGCTTCCATTGCTCACAGAAACAGAGCATGCTTGGACTCACTGTTCCATTCAATTTCTACAAAATATAATAAAACTTCTAACAACAAAGGAATATATAGAAAATAATTTCTCTATTTCAAAAAATTATATTATGATAAACATAAAAATTATCATATGTAAACATGATCCAAACTTCACAAAATAGAATTTGATTATATAGTACTATTTTTAGCATCAAATACGAATTTTAACACTTGCCAATGTTCACGTTGTATAAGAAATACTATATAAATCCGTATCAATAATATTAGAGATACAAATCTTTATTGTAATGCAATTTTCTATA
>JAXCLQ010013232.1:0-24224 GCA_035584115.1 Cedrela odorata
ATTGACATTGAGAATGAAATGAATTGATTTTGAATATATATATATATATATATATATATGCTTGTGGCATTGTAATGGTAATATGGCCGAGATGGCCAAGAGTTGTATGTGACTGTAGCTACAGGATAGTAGCCTAGGGACAGACCTATGAGAGGCTACCTAGGTGAGTACGCCGCAAGTGAGGCAATTATATGGCTGGATATGATGATATGGAGTTGCCCACCTGCGGGATTGTCAAGGACAGTCATGAGTATCACCACATAACTACTCGAGTCGAACGTCAGTGGCGAGCAGATTTAGAAATGTGCATATTTTTCTTATATTAAAAAGAATATGATTTATGAAATGAGAATCATTTTATGTGCATAACGCCCACTGACGATTTCGAGGTTACCACGGCCAAGGTAATCACTGAGAACAGAAGCCAGCCTAGTGTTTTACTAGTAGACCATGTTTTATCAACACAAAATTATTTTTAGTGCATTTACAAATGATTTTGTTAAACTGTATTTTTATCCACTCATAAGTATATCCTCATATACTCAACCCTCCTCATCTCCGAGTTTTCAGGAGATCGAAATTTAGAAACGCATTGTACAGGTAGTGGTGGTGGTGATCAGAACAAGGGCGTAACGCCCTCAGGTTCAGGTACAGTTGACATTCCAGACTCACAGACTTGTACGAATTAGTCCACTGGGTATCTTTTAATAAATTATATTATGTATGTACTTTATGAACATCAAATGATGTAATTTGATAAGAATTTGACATGTATCTTAATTTAAATATATGCCCATGGTGGGATGATTTGAAAACCGTCTCAGGGAGACATGTTTTTATGACTGTGATTATAACTGTTTTGAGAATTATTTTAAAATACATAACTATACAGGGGTAATAGGTACCCGAGCAGCCTTACAAGCCTGAGGGACATATTCAGAAATAAGAATGTGTCTCAAGGGTCTGTGGTGGTTGTCACGTGTAGACCCTACGAGTGGGGGCGTGACATACTAGAGAATATTTTCTTTGCTATATTTAAGGTGCTTAGACCCATAGTATGCCAATTATGTTAAAATGAAAATCCATGATTGAGTGCGTAATAACCACTTAGGAGTAAAGTCTCTTACGAATAAAGCATTATGGCAAGACTATTACTAGCCGACTATGAATAAATGTTGGTGTATCAAGGTTAAATCATACTTATCATAGGTTCTTAGAGAAATCGACACAGATACACATGCATCAATTTATATACGATTGTTGAATAATTGAAGGTGAAATAATAAACATATTTTACTATAAAATAAAATTGATTTAACGTATAAATGCGAATGTATACCAGCTAGATTCCACTTAAAAATCATCGATTCCATTTAAAAATCAAAATTCTTATTACATTATATAGCCTTGATGACATAATCTTCCTAGATATGCAAATAACTATACAAGACACTAATTTTTAATATAAACATACTATTATAATTATCAAGTCTAAAACTAATTAACTAATAAATTATACTTTACTAGTTATTATGACGAGCTTCGAGCAACAATTACTTATTTTTGAGTAAAATCTCCACTTAGAGGACGATCTTAAGCTTGTTCTCTAGAAGCTTTACAATAGAAGAAATCTAAATTCTCAAAGGTGGTAAAGAGGTTTTAAAAATAGTAACAATTTAGAGCTAAACCTTTAATGAAAAGCTAAGTTTTGTTTTCGTATATCTCTCTTAAAGCCAAAATTCAATTGAGTTTATATAGTGGCTGAGTCCAAATAATTTTCTTACATGTGTCGTTACACATGCTATAAAGCTTTGTCATCACATTTCTCATTTATCTTACACATCAAGCTTGGATTTCACACACATTGCCACTATATTACACATTATGCTTAGTTTTCATGCACATTGCAATCATTTTATTCTTTTTGATAATCATGTTTTTTTAACGTAATAAATTATAACATAATCATGAAATAAGTGTTTGAGCTATGCCCTAGAATCAATTATATCATATGGTTTAGGGATATCATTTTATGTATATGTATATATATATATATATATATATTTCTATAATTAATTGTAAATTTTACGAATAATAAATTGACTTTTATATCATTTTAGATATTCAGTTGCTGATTTATATTATATATAAGTAAAATAAGATCCCGTGATGTATTATGATGTTAAGACTCTATTTGTAAAGAGTTGTAGATATGAGCATAGAGTCTCTCATATAAATACTCTAAATTAGTTTTCAGTTTAGGTAATTTCATATGGGACTATGACATTACATAACTAGTATGTTTGATGCTACCAAAGATTAGTATTGGATACTAATAGTTAGGTGATAAGTCTTATGTCATAAGAACATAAATATAGGTAATATATTGATAAACGTGTTACTGAACATGACCAAACGTGACAAAACACATAAGTGATTATCCACAATCAATAATATGTCATACAATTGTGTTAGTGTACCACTAGTCCTTTGACCTAAGATGTTGTAGATGACTTCCACACTAAAGCAAATTATTCACTTGTGTATATAACATCGGGCTAGCCATACTTAGTGAAAGAAGTTTATTGGCAATGTGTTTTAGTGTATGAGGACAGTTGATAACCAAAATGAAATCTGGTGGCTCAGATATTGGAGCTTGAGATCCTAAGTGGAACAGCCATATACGGGAATCAAGTCTTAGGCCAAAGTATGTGTATTCAAAAAAGTATTTTATAAATATACGAATCCTATATATAATTGAGGTTATGATCCTATAATTAAGTTAGGGGTTTGACGATACTATGACTCACACTCGATAAGGAGTCGACTATATGCACGTACAACTATATACGTTTATCTAGTTATTCATTCATCTATGTCTTGGGGTCATGACATCTTCCTAGAAGTCACTCATGATCATTAAAAACTTTAGTTACAAGGAGTTGTAAAAAAGAGATACGAAAGAGTTCGTATATATCCATGTCCAACTCACAATAAACTTAAAGGATCACACACATTAGTCAGTTACTTGATAATGATAGTTATTAGTATTATACAATAATCATTAAGTTAGTTAATGATTTGTTATGATATTTTGATTAGATAATAATTTAATTCTTTATTATAAAGAATAAATTTCCTAGTTAAGACGTACTAACACCTGTATGCGTGGTAAATGTTCTGATGATTTATGGGATAACGTAAATATAATTTACAGATATATATATATATATGTATATGATATTGAAAAAAGATATAAGATATATTGATATTAATGAATAAATGAGTTTATTCATTATTGAATTATATAATTGTTATTTAATCAAATGGTTCCTTGGTTAACAAGTGGCACAATGTGATGTTACCAAATGTCAAGCTTTTGATTAAATCTTGTCTATTCATTTTGAATCGATGGTTAATATTTAATTCTTTAATTTTGATTAAAGAAATTATTAAAAGAAAATATATTTTTCATATATTCATATGATATTAAATATCCAAGTAATGATTACAGATATATTATTATTAAAGTAATAATATTTATATATGTATTTATATCTGTCTTTAATGTATTAATAAAATTAATATATTATAATGTTACATTAATGTGATTAATATCCATTGTATGATTTTTGGAATCTATCTTAGATTGTATGACACTTGGCATGATTTTATTTATTTGATAAATGAAAGGCATGTGTGTGTTACACGTACGGATGGATTGAAATCAATTTGATTTAATTTAATTTTAAGAATTGAAGTGTGAGAAGACTTAAGAGTTAAGTATTGGACTTAAGCTTGTTTTCTTCCTTTTTATCCTCCTCCCGTGAGCATCAATTGGATTGAAGATTGCTTGTTTTTATTTTGAGCAAAGCCTAAGGAAGAAAGAAAAATAGAAAGATCAAACAAAGAAAGAAAAAAAAATGATTGAAAGTATTTTATTGATTTCTTCTCTTCCTATTAAACAAATTAGAGTTTTCTGAGAGTAGAAAATTTTGTGTTACCTTATTGAAGTTAATACCCTAAGCTTGAAAATCTTATCACAAAATCAGAATCGCCTTCACCAATTCGACGTGTGGATACACTTAAAGGCAAGTGTGGAGTTTGACTTACTTTTTTAAAAATTAATTTAAAAAAGTATGACTTCTTAAACTTTGTTATCTATGTTTAAAATATTTAAATTTTAAAATATGCATATGTACATATCCATGGTCCTTTGAGAGTTTTTTTGCATGGTTCATGTGATGACCGTAGCTTCCTGAATAGACGCAAAGGAATTATTCTTGTGCAAATGCTTCATCAATAAGAAAAAAGAATATTTAAGTAAAAAAAAAAATAATAAGATGAGAGATGTTATTTATTGTGTTGAAAAACGTGATTATGAGAAAGATATAAAAGATCGTATGTAATTAAGTATAGAGAATCTCTTTATTTATTATACATCACCATTGATAAGCCCATGATTTAAGGGTTGAAAATTAGCATAAAAACTTTGTAAAGTTAAGAGGCAATCAAGCTATACACATACACACACATATTAATGTTGGCTCTTTTAATAAACTATATAATCACATTATAATTAGTCTATTAATTCTCTTAATCAATTTTTAATTAATGTTACCTAAGCTTCTAATGTTCCTACTTTGTCTTACATGATTAACTAAGTTCATGTGCATTTGTTATATATAATTTTTCTTTAAGTCAATGAGTGACCTCTACCTGTATATCATGGTAATTTCAAAAGGTATGAATTTTCATAAACCATATAAATTGAGTTACTGTATACGTATAGTCTTTCCATCATTAAAAATCCTAATTGAGTGTGTAGATATATATCATAGCATCAAGTTTACATTGTACTCAATTTTATCTTACATTCAAATTACACTTCGTAAATAAATTTGTAAACTCATCTTTAACAACTATTCTAATAAGAGATGAAATGAGATATGATCTTAAAAATCATAGGATATTCATCCAAATCACATGTAATGATGCATCCTTAAATTGAATACACATTGACCTTCACGTGTATTTATCTTTACCCAACAACCATTCAGAATTCATATCATAAAAGGCTTTTGACATGAATGGCATTTAAGGATCATATGTAATATCACCGTGATATTTCAAGTAAGAGGACTGCATATGTCAACTCAATTCAGGAATATTTTCTGTTAATGATTTTATGGAATGTTTATTAGAAGTTTTCTTTAAATTAATTCAGTGAACACATTTTTTGTTAATTACATTTATCAATTTGAATAAATTCAAATTTTTTGTTAATTACATTCATCAATTTGAATAAATTTAAATTTTCAATGAGTAATATAAGAAACAAGCCTAAATACTATATAATTGTAAAAGAATAATATGAAAAATATATAGATTTATATCAATAATCAATAATTCATACAAATGAGATTGGCGCTATTGTCAATTCTAATAATAAAACCTCTAGGAAGATGATTTGGAAGAGCAAAAAGCGCTAAAATTTTACTGTCAAATTGAACTAGCCAGCGAAGAAGCTGCCGAATTTGAATGGACCACGGTCATTTGCTCAACGGGGGATCGACCTAATCGGCCCAATGCTAACATAAAGTAGTTAGGCTAAATACGTCATCGTAGCGATGGATTATTATACGAAGTGGGTAGAAGTGGAGGCATTATCAACCATCACCGAGTTAAAAACCACCAATTTTATAGGGAACTCTACAATTATTGACAATGGAAAGCAATTCGACCAAATTTAAGGATTTTTATAAGAATTTGGGCATTGATCACATATTTGTTTCACCAGCACGTCCAAAAGCAAATAGCCAGGTGGAAAGCAAGAAAGTATCGTGGGTTGACGAGCTGCCACAGTTGCTATAGGCATACAAGATCATGACGAAGACATCTACCAATAAGACTAATGTTGCCATCGCGTATGATACTGAGGCCGTCACCCCTACTTTAATAGGAATTGTTTTGTCGTGCACCCAGAACTTATTAAGGAGAGCAACGATCAAAGGCTTGCAATTACACCTTACTTGATTGATTAAAAGGAGAGAGCGGGTTCAGACAAGGATAGGTGGTTACAAGTAAAGAGTGGCTCGATATTATGACAAACACATGAAGGAAGGCGATCTAATTCAATGGAAAGTATTTCTAGACACATAAGTAATAAAATTTCGGTGCTTGGACCAAATTGGAAAGGGTCTTACCCAGCCTAGTGTTAGATCTGCCTTGATTGATACTAGTTTGCCTATATTGATGTTCAAATGCGAAGCAGTTGTAGATTGTCGAGAACCTACGCTGCTACTATAGTTCAAGCTTGTCGTCGCGGTCAGAAAAGTTCGAAGATGTGTCTCCATATGATTGATATGCTCTATTTTTCACATTATTTTCGTACCCTTGGATCTCTACTTTATGCTTGTTTTTCTTTGTTTTGTTAGCTTTTATTTTAATTTTCTTATTTTGCTGAAATTGAACAAGAAATGAATAATTCAAGCAAAAAGAGGCCAAAATAAAAATTTTATTGAGGTTAAAGAGGAAGAAATGGTCAAGACATACGTGCAATGATGATGACATGGCTAGAAATTACAAGTTTACCCAACATGTGCATGGAATCGTCAAATTCCTAAAGGAAAATAAGTAGTTGCTGAATTCAACAATGGACACTACCTTGAAAGTTTTGGTGCAATGGCTTGCGTCTTCAAAACTAAGAGATCTTCAATGTCAAACCTTCTAGATAGAGGGAAGGTAAAAGTAAAAAAAAAAAAAAAAAAAAGGGAGTATTAACTATACCTTGAACAAAGATTTATCACAATCATTCTAAAAGAAAATTTCTGCCACGGAACCCACGTCCAAATCCATAATGCATACATGCATTAATATGAAAAAGGATTCCATATGGAAGTCTGTCACATGGTACATCCTAATTCCAAATCCATAATGTATACATGCATTAATATGAAAAAGGATACCATATGGAAGTTGTCGCCCCATGTTACATCCTAATTCCAAAGCAAAACGAAGTGACTAACCCAAAACGGTAACGGAAGCCAAAGTGGAGTTTGGCAGTGAGGTGTCACCTTTGCGTAAAACAGGCGCTAGTCTTGGCTCGCATTCACTGGCTTAAGCGTCATATGTTCGCTTGGATATTCTAAGCCCGGGATCTGACCGTTTCTTTCATTTTTTTCATTTTTCTTAATTAATTTGTAAGTAAAATGTTAAATCAGTGAGCGCTACCTGTACGGCAGTGTAAATACCACACCACCCGTTAGTTTATCGTCATAGCATTTTAAAAAATCTATAATACATACTGTATATATTTATTTATTCACACAACGCAGTCTATCAACACTTCAAATTCAAATCTATACCCTTCTCCTTTCGTAATATAACGATCTTTCTTCCCAGATTCATTTCCTCTCTCAGATCCATCTGATGGCTACTGATACCGAGAAGCTCTCTCAGCTCAAATCTTCCGTTGATGGTCTTAATCAAATCGGGTATCCAATTCTTGTTTCATGACTTTGAATTTTGATTTCAGATCAATCTTGATTGTTTCAGTTTAGTGATTCGCTTCTTGTATTTTTGCAGTGAAAATGAGAAAAAAGGATTCATCGACCTCATTTCTCGCTATCTAAGGTAATTTCAATTTTAGATATATTTGTTCTCTGTTTTGTGATTCTTGACGTTTAAATTCATGTGATTCAATTAGATAACTATTGAATTTAAAATTAAGTAATAGTTTCTTGATTGATTGTTTGATTCAAGTGGTGAAGCGCAGCACGTGGAGTGGAGCAAGATCCAAACTCCCACGGATGAAGTGGTTGTTCCCTATGACAGTTTGGCACCCTCTCCAGATGGTATAAGTTTTCTTAAGCAAATTGGCTTTGCATTTGGTTTTATTTTGGTTCAGCTGTAATTTTTTTGTTAATTGATGGATGCAGATCCAGCTGAAATCAAAAAGCTTTTAGATAAACTTGCTGTGTTGAAGCTCAATGGTGGTTTGGGAACAACAATGGGCTGCACTGGTCCCAAGTATGCATTTTATATGATGTTATCAATTATTCTTTCTTTGTGCGTGAAATTTATGGTTGAAATTGTGACTATTACGGAGATCAATGTTCTTTTCATTTTTGTTTTTGTTTTTGCTTTTGGATTTATCCTCTTATCTTAATATATTGAAACTAATTAATACTTCTTTTATTTTTGTTTTTGATATGGAATTTGGGCCCTTGTATTTGCAATTGAATTCAAAATCTAAATCCATTAGGAGGATCTAATGAATGCATTTTTAAGTGGATGATCCTTTGTCGATTTCGAAGTCATATTACAAAAGAGAATCCAATATAATATAAGTTTAGAATTAATAAGCCAGTGGCGCCCCTTGTAAAAGTCAGTTTACTACTTTTTGTCTTGCTAACTGTATACTTAATTCTGCCTTGCTGCTTGACCTCCCTATTTTTTTTCTTTTTATCTTTTTACTAAGCTTTATTTGTTAATATGTATTAAGAATGGATTTATCATTTCATTGTCATTTTAGTTTTACGTGAATATTGGTTGATGCAATTTAATGAGCATTTTCTATACAACTGTTATACGGTGATTTGAATGGTTAAATATTTTGATATAATCAAATCATGATTAAAATCTTCGGAGTTTGTCAGGTCTATAATACACTAAACATCTTAAGTGTTTAAACTTTATTGAGACAAAACATACCTAAACTTAAGGGAATGGCTCATTGTCCTATCAGCCTCTTTACCAGCGAGAAATACATGAATCCATAGACTTGTAACATCTGACCACAATTACAACATGAATCCTTAGACTTTTAATTAAAAGCATATGGTTCCATGTTACAGATCATGGTATGTTGTTGTGTATGTTAGAGATCTGTAGGTGGGAATCAATGCTGGCATGACATTATAGTGGGATCCAAATTAACCTCCTGTTAAAAATTCTCTTATTTCTCAAATTTTCATTTTTATTTTTATTTTTTTCCTTTCTAATCAAGCTTTTACACCAATTAAAAAAAATGTATCATCTCTTAAGTACATTACAATATAAACTTAGCTTCTTAAAGCTTCAAGAAGGCCACAAAATGTAAAAAAAATGCATCATTTTAGTTTATTAAGATAGTGATTGATTAGAAATAAATTTGACTTGTTTGTTTGTTCTTTCTTCTTTCCCATTCTTTTCCCCTTTTTTTCTTTCATTGACTAATCTTAAATTTCATTTCTTTTTTTTTCTTTTTTTCTATTTTTCCCTGTTTCCCTTATTAAATATCAAATAGATTGTTCTTCAAATATCCTTATTTATAATTTGTAAGTTACTATAGTATAGTGCCTTCCATGAATAGTGTAGAGTATGGACTTTTGGTGTTAACATCATTGGCATTGTTGTCATCACAATCATCTATGTTTCTCAAAGAAGATGCAACATGCAGATGAGTCAGACCTTGAAACTTATGAGGATTAAATAACTCTTTTTGAAAAGTAGGCCCCAACATAATGGTTGCTAGCAAGATGTTGTATTTTTTTCTGTGCTGTTTTGTAGTGTGATGGCAATTAATTGCTTAAATCACTTTTAATGTAATCAGCTTTACATTTGTAGGTGTAATTGCATTCTATTAAATGTACCAACTGATGTAATTGACATGTAAAGCAGTTGCGATTCAATTTTGTTTTCGTCAAGTTTTACCTAATACATCTTTATTGCTGTAGAAATAAAAAACAAGTTTCAGTGTTTATTTCAAGCAATAATTGTTATGTCTTTATAATTTTTCATAAATATGGCCAGAATAGACATAAGCATAGCATTTTCCATTGAATTCTAAGTCTTTCATGATTAAATTTGATCCTATCAGTTGTCACAATCAATTAATGTGGCGAAGTATGGAGCACTGATAGCTAGTATAGTCAAATAATAGTTTGGACATTTTTGTTCTTGTGATTATATAATTACAAAGCATAGTTACTCAGGCCAAAATCTGTGTCATTTTTTGAGGTAAGAGAAGGCATGAATATGGACAATAATTTTTAGAAAGTACCTTTATATAAATGTTTTTCACATTTTTTCCCTTTGAGTGCCATATAACGACCCTAGTTTTTTATAGTTTGTTCTGCTTTTGGCGTTCCCGTATTTTGTCAACTGTCTATCATCTTTCAAGAATCAGTTATTAGATTTGTGATCTAAATTATTCTTTTTCGCAGATCTGTTATCGAAGTTCGTAGTGGGTTAACATTTCTTGACCTCATTGTTATCCAGATTGAGGTGATGATTATTTCTTCCCCCCACAACCCAACAACCCCAACCTCCTCTTTTTTTTTTTCTCTCTCTCTTCAATTGAATTTTCTTTTCCTTTATTACCATCACGACATGAAACTTACTTTCCAAAATATCTGTAGAATCTCAATGCTAAATATGGATGCAATGTTCCACTGCTTCTCATGAACTCATTCAACACTCATGATGATACATTGAAGGTATACAATCTTTCATCCCTCTGCTTCTCTATCCTTGTGCCCCCACCCTCTCCCCCTTCCCCCAACCCAATCGGATGTTATATGCAGACTGCTAATTCTTCCTATTTTCAGATTGTAGAAAAGTATACCAAATCAAACATCGACATTCATACTTTTAACCAGGTTTGTGATACTGTTGTCAAGTTTGCTGCTTATCATTTTTTAGAACTTCAAACATTTAATTGACATTTAATTTTAATTTTTGAATTTACTCAGAGCCAGTATCCTCGTTTGGTTGTTGATGATTTTGTGCCACTGCCATGCAAAGGGAAGACTGAAAAGGATGGATGGTAAGATTTACCAGTTTTGGTGGGTTCGCACCTATGCCTCGTTAAGCTTCTTATAGTTTGCCAAAATCATCTTCCAAAATTATAATAATTTGAAACTGGGGCTCGTTGGCATTTGTTTCAAAACTTTGATGGGAGTCATATTACTCCCGCTTTATTAATTATAATTTATGTTTTACTAGAGCTGCTCTTCTTGATCACTTGCAAATAGTTTATAGGTGGATATCACTTTCTTCTAATAAATATTTATGCTTATTCTTATAAAAAATAATTCTATGTATTTGAAAGGTATCCTCCTGGCCATGGTGATGTGTTCCCATCCTTGATGAACAGTGGAAAGCTTGATGCCTTGCTGTCTCAGGTTAGTGCTTTTAAGCTTTCTCGTTATTTAATGTTAACTTGCACTACAAGATACTCATATAATCCTTTTTCTATTTTGTTTATTTTTCTGCATCAGGGTAAAGAGTATGTGTTTGTTGCCAACTCTGATAACTTGGGTGCTATTGTGGACTTGAGTATCCTTGGTTCATTTTAATTCTTTTCATGTATATATAACAAAATTTTATGTATGAAAGAGATTTATGAACAAGTTTATCCAGTGTTCATTCCTTGACTGGATGCTATAGAAATCTTAAACCATTTGATTCAGAACAAAAACGAATACTGTATGGAGGTAAGAAAAGAATATTGGTATCAATTTTTGCCTTTTTCTTTTTTTTTTTTTTTTTTTTTTTTTTTTTTTGGATCAAAATTGTTACTGAGCTTTTCCCATATTTATGCAGGTTACTCCCAAAACCTTAGCTGATGTGAAGGGTGGTACTCTCATTTCTTATGAAGAAAAAGTCCAGGTATATATAGTTCTTGTTTACTATTGGCGTTTTTTATTTAATCGCTCTGTTTTTTCTCATAACGCCCACAAGATAATTGTGCTTATGTCTTGGGACACACTTAGCATAGATTAATACATTTGTAAATCAAAACTGCTATGTTTGTTATAGTCTTATGGTGAAGCATAACAGGTAAATGCCATGTATCCACATTTCCTGTTTCTTTTCTTTTGTTTGGCAATACTTTTGCTTAATAAGATAGTTGATATATCAAGCAGTTCCTTTTGCCAGTGCATGCTAGTCATATGAATGCATGCTAGGCATATGAATATAAAATTTTAAATTGTTTTCCTTTATCCTGCATTGATTATTTTGTTAATATTGTCAAATCATTTAGAAAAAATGTTTGTTGTTATCGATTGTGGTGATGCAGAGTGATAAGTAGTTCATTTAATCCAAGTTAGACAATTGGACAATTTATTAGTTTTCCAGTTGCAATGAGTGGAAATGAATCTTTTATAACTTATGATAATTGGATGTTATTCACTTTCATATTGGTCATTTCAATGTTCATTGCTGTCAAAGTAAGGGCTTTCAATTGATGAAATATGAACCGTAGGTTTTCTCTAAAATATGTGGTTCATATTATTCTGATCTTTATACATAGTTGGCACTGGTTTGTAATGAGTGAATGAAATAAAATTTAAACTGGGAAGAAAAATCAACAAAAATCCTTATGGTTGGAAACTGAGCTTGGTATGGAATTTATGGTTTTTTGGTAATGTAATAGAGAGGTTCTCGACTTTGAGTAATGAAGGGAGACTAAAGAACTGCAGTTTATGCTAAAGAAAGAAGAAAATAAAAAAGGGAGATGGAATAGCACCAAGCCAAAACTTAAAAAGAAAATTTAAAATAAAAACACAGATTGCTAATACAAACACAATGTCCATGAAAATAGTAAAATAATTGAACCAGGAGGTTCACCCGTCCTGAACTGAAATTCAATTCAATGAAAGGGAGACCCCATAGAAGTAAGCCTGAGCCAGCTCTGTGAAGACTTTTCAAACACCCTCTCACCAGACCACAGAAACATACTGAACAAAAAATTCACACTCAACCAACCATCCCAATCCATGTCAACCATCAACCAAGGCCCACACCAGCACTCATTGCCATCCCACCACAACCTAGGCCAACACCAATTTAATCCATGTCCCTCTTCAACCTACCCCAACACCTATTCCCAATTAACCACCACTCCACCTTCTATTGCATAACCTAAAAAAGCTAGGCATAGACAACTACTCTCTGGGCGACTACTCTCGCTAGGCGACTACTCTTCTTTAAGAAAAAGGCTAGCAAACTTCCCACCAGTGAGCATAGATGGGGCAAAATGACATTCTTGTGACTATGATCTCCCCCAGAATAAAAAAAGCACTAAACTTATGATACATAACCAAGCAGTGTCTACTGAATGCCGAAATTAGAAAAAGAAAAATTTATGTCCTGCTATGTATGGCAAAGGATGAGAAGAAATATTGTATTTTCTAAACACTGCTTTAGTAAAAATTTAGCATGAACTGTAAAAGCATATCTGCTATTTTTCATTTTTCTTTTCAGCATAACTTGTGAGCCAAATTTGCATAAAGTGAAAAACTGTTAAAATTTATCTGTATGAATTATTGGACCCATCTTATCTCAATGGAGAGGAAAACATAACTGATTGTATTCTAATTTACGTCTTACTTTTGGTGTTTACTCCTTGGCTAACTTCCTCCTTCTTCCTTGTGATTCAGCTCCTTGAAATCGCACAAGTCTCTGATGAACATGTAAGCTGTTATCCTATTTTCTTGCATATAGTTATTTTCCTCCTTCACATTTTAGTTTCATAACAGAGAGCAAGCTGTGCTTTAATTGACAATGGACTTTCCAGTAATTAAAATCAAGGGCTACCATTGAGGTGCTGTTTACCTTTAAGGTCAAAATAGACACAAGCAGATCTTTGTGTTGGTGAATATCACATACTGTATCCATTGCTAGTAGATCTGAGTGAGAGAATTAAATATAATTTGATTCTATTGACGGTTATCCCAATAAGACTGTAAGCTTGATTTGAGAGGTATTTATACTTGTGCTGCTGAATTGGTGTCTAAAAGGTTGGGAAATTTATAGTTAGTTTTGTTGCCCACAGATAGGGGCAGAGTTCATGTTCATTCCTTTTTGCTTAAATGTGATATTATTGTTTACTCAACCACTGAATTTGCATGTGTCATTTTCATCTAGTCACAGCAGAATAGAGTGAATGCCTTAGAAACATGGTCAAGTGTCAATTTGAAGATGCTGTAGGCCTGAGTCCCCTAGTCCAAATTTAAATTGATTTTTTATTTCCTGCAATTCCTGGGTTTCTGTGTATAATGGACATTTCCAACTAACTAATAAACATTAGTATTATCTCATAATAATTGATACTAATTCAAGAATGTTGAGTTTTCTGTCAATGAAAATTTTTCTGCTATCAAATTTTAATGACACGTGACATCAAGTAGGAGGTTTTTCAAGTACTACAGTGATCATATAGAAGTTTAATTTATATGAAAAATTGCTGTCTGAGTGACTTGCATGGCCAGATGCATGCAGAACACTTTTTACTATGATGCTTTGTTTGTAACAATGGAGAGTTCCTTTGTGAGCTAATGACTGATGAGTGATACTCCTTATTTTGTAGGTCAATGAGTTCAAGTCAATAGAGAAGTTCAAAATTTTCAATACAAACAACTTGTAAGTCTTGCTTTCTTATATATTATAAACATGCACTGATTTTGAGCCTAACAAAGTATTTTATAGGTGGGTGAACTTGAAGGCAATCAAAAGGCTGGTGGAAGCTGATGCACTTAAGATGGAGATCATTCCAAATCCAAAGGTGCATGTTTTTTACTACAATTACTTTTCTTAGGTTTTCTTTTCTTTCAATTTTTAATTTTTGGGTTTTAGCTGAAGTACATGAATTATTTCTGGGTATTGAGATACTGTTTCTTATTATAAAATTAAACTTGCTTTCAGGAAGTGGATGGAATCAAAGTTCTTCAACTAGAAACTGCTGCTGGTGCAGCAATTCGGGTACTCATTGTATTTAAATCATCAGTATGATTTTCTAAACTGTTGATATTTTATAGCTTGCCTTGATCACTTTTGACTGTTGTCCAGTTCTTTAATCATGCTATTGGTATTAATGTACCTCGATCTCGATTCCTTCCAGTGAAAGCAACCTCTGATTTACTTCTTGTTCAGGTCAGCATCTTTGCTATTGTTAGTTGCGTAACATTTTCCATGACTCAAACCATGCCTGACACATCTGTCTACATTTCTTTCAGTCTGATCTTTACACCTTAGCTGATGGCTATGTTACACGAAATGAAGCTAGAAAAAATCCAGCAAATCCTACTATTGAGCTGGGGCCTGAATTTAAGAAGGTGAAGCTTTATTGCAATGGATAATGCAGTTAGATGAATGCCATTCTTGATAGTAATGTTTATATTTGGATTTTTTAACAGGTCGGCAACTTCTTGAATCGATTTAAGTCGATTCCTAGTATCATCGAGCTCGACAACCTTAAGGTGGCTGGTGATGTATGGTTTGGTGCTAGTATTACCCTTAAGGTACTGAATGAACTGGTGATGCTTTTCAATAATTGTTTCTTAGGGTCTTTATAAATACATTTAAGTTAGATTTGTTAAACAATCAGTAGTTTTCACGGTGAGATTAAATATCTCTTATTTTTTGACCTCTTTAATTTTGGTACCATTTGAATTTCTTGGCAGAAACTGTCATTTTATTATCATGGATATTGATTGATTACTTCTTAGCCGTTATTTTTAGCAATTAATTTTTCTGGCCATATTCCAAACCATTGGCAAACTTTATTGGTTGTCTGAACTCTAGTAATAATGTTAAATCAAACTTTCTTGTTCCTTGCTAATGTTTCTGTTCACAACACTCTGAAAGAGGAATTGCAGGACCCGAACTTGGCTTTATAGATCAATGATAAACTTGTTCATTTTTACCTTTGTGGATGTAGTTTTCAAACAGTGTTGTAAAAATGAATGTTTTAATTAAATATTGCTATATTAGTTTACTTTTTTTTTTTTTTTGTCATCATTACTACATGTGCGTCATTATAACGTCTGAAAGCCATTCAATTGTGCTCTCTGCAAATATTTTTTAAACACAAATATTAAAGTCTCAGCTTTTCTATTTTCCTTTTTTGGCATTGGATTCTTGTAGCTGACTTTTCCTACCTTTGCTGGTTTTATCTTTGAAGGGGAAAGTAATTATTGCTGCCAAACCTGGTGTGAAACTGGAAATTCCAGATGGAGCTGTGCTTGAAAACAAGGTACATCAATAGCATTCTATCTTTAGCTTAAAAAGGAAAAATAAAATTTATATTGGTCTTCTAATTTTTCTAAATTTATCTCATTGTTTATGATTCTTTATCTCCAGGAAATCAATGGCCCTGAGGATCTTTAAGAAAGATGCAATAGATTACAACTCGGAGAAGTCTTCTAATCTTGAACATTGAGGATCAGAGTATTGTTGTGCTGCTCGTTGGATTTGATGTAATAGGCAATGCTTGCCGGCCATGACTTGAAGCTTTTAAAGATGATAATGGAAGAAAAGTGAATCTCTAATACCAACTTCATTTTATTTTAAGCACTCCATATGACTTTCTTTTCGATGGTTGGAAATGACATCAGGTAGTATGCACATTTTTCATTAAAAAAATATCATAGTTAAATAAATAATAGTAATACAGAGTTGAGTTATCGTGGTAGTATGTGATATTTCATTTCTTGCAAGTATCTCAATAGCTAATCTCTTAATGGTTTTTAATTATCCGTTTTTGAATTACTTTAATATCTGCCCAGAAGACTGACAATGAAACTAATGCAGTTCTTGTACAAATTTGTTACTAGAATTAAAATATACATTTTGCGAAAAAGAAAAGGTATGAAAATTAAAAATATGTTAAACAACATTTTTACGTTTATTTTCATAAGAGAAAAGAAGTAGAGAGTAAAACACGAAGAATATCTTTGATACAAAAATAGACCATGGGCCTAAGTCTAAGTACATTACATAATGACATTATCATAGCACAGTAGTAATCTATGAAATAAAGATAGCATCAATGCCCGGTTGTATTAGAACCCGACTTTACCCGAATTGGTTTCATCCACTGTTATCTGGTTAATAGTTGCACCCGGTCGGTCGGTGATGAATATTAATTTGTAATATCCGGCCTGGCACCAGTTCGGATATGAATATTTGTTTATACTCGATATTCGAATTAGATATTTTTGTAATAATTAAAAAATATATATAAAATTTTAAATTTTAAGTTTTAATATTAGGTTAAAAAAAAAAGTAGCTTTTACTTCATTAACAACAATTACTCTTAACCATTTTGATTCATTTATAACTTCAATTACAACTATAAATTTAGTTTCAGTTGAAGATAAGAGTTATAATTGTGGTCCATAGTAGAACTTCTCCTGCAAAATCTGAATCCACATACTCACTATCTTGCTAATATCTTACTCAGTTTTCTTGAACATAGCATAGGACTATAACTAGAAGTGCCCTTAAGACGTCTTAGTCTTAGTATCCATTCGACTGCAAGCTAATAAACTTTTTTAAGGATTGTTCATGAATTTGCTAACTACACTGGTTCCATAAGTTATGTTTGACCTTGAACACTCCATGACATACATCAAGCTTCCCACAGGCTGAAAATAAGAATTTTTTGCCATTTGTTCTTTATTATGTTCTGATTCTGGTGCCTAAGAAATTGCTGCTTGCAATGTGCTGCTAAAGGAATATTGACAGGTTTTGCATTCTTAATATCAAACTCAATTAACATCTTGCTGACATAGTCTTTTTTTAGAAGAAAGCAATATACAGATTTCTTTACTTCTAATAATTTCTATCCCAAGAATCTTTTTTGCACAGCCAAGTCCTTTATTTCAAATTCACTCTTGAATAAGTTCCTTACCTTCTCAATTAATGGTCTCTGTGTATATGTTAGTTGTATGTCATTAATATACAACCACAAATATACAGCTCCACCAAAAGACTTCTTGTGAAACTTTGATTGGTTATGAAATTATCAAATCTCTTATATCATTGTCTAATCAATTGCTTTAATTCACATAAAGATTTTTTTAGCATCGCATACAAATATGATCTTCTTTACCAGCTACTCGAAATTCCATTGATTATGTCATCACAATCTTGTAAGAAGGTTGTCTTAACATATATCTGATCAAATTTCAAGTCAAAGGACAACAACCAAAACTAGTAGGATTCTAATGTAGTTATATTTAACAATTGGAGAGAATATTTCATTGAAGTCTATTCCTTCTCTTTAAGTAAAACCATTTACTGCAAGTCTTGCCTTGTATCTTGGAAGATTAATTCCTAAAATGCCTTTTTGTCTTTTGAAAATCCATTTAGAACTGATTACCTTTTTGTTGTTAGATTTAGGGACTAAATTTTAGTTATGATAGCAATTGTTGAGATTTTAACCCTCAAATTGATCCAAAATAATTTAATTTAATATTTAAGATGAAGAACTAACTAGACTCAATTAAGAAACAGAAAGAAAAATATCAAGTAAATAAACAAACCAAATGAACAAAGCATATACACGGTTCAGTAGTATGCTTATATCCACAGGAATCAACACAAAACTAAGGTTATTATATTGGTATATACTCGTAATATAAGTTTTTTTTTTATGAGATAAGCATATATTTTAAAGAATAATTGGATATTTTGACAATTGATTAGAATTAAAATTTGTTAAAAAAAAACACTTGACAAGTGATTCTTTTCTAAAGAGGATTACACATGAAAGCATACAATTCATTCCATTATTTATTTAGGTGTTTGGTAGTTGATTTACAAGTGTTATGCATGGATTTTCACTTGGCATAGTTACAAATGTTGCACATGGAACTTGATTCTTCTAAAGTCATTAGTATTACATTTTCTAAGTAGATTGCACGTGGAGGCTTGTGGCAAACAAAATTGGTTTAGTCGATTAGGTTAATTGGCAATTGGCTTTGATTTGGCAAATAAGTTTTAACAAAGCGACATGTGGATGCTTTACCAAGTCAATGTATAAGCCAATTGAAAGTTCAATTGGTTTGTTTCCACTTTCAACAATTAGAGACGGAATAGAGAACATTGGAGAAGAGAGAAGAAAAGAAAGAAAAAAGAAGAAAGGGTAAGAGAAGATTTGAAAATTGATTTTTTATATTTTCATTTTAGGTTATTATTATAAATTGACCCTAGTTTAGAGTTATATTAATAAATAAAAAAATGTAGTATGAAAAACATTACGAAATTTGGAAATATTTTAGTTGGCATATTATTTAATGTCTCTATAAGATTTTATATTTTTTCATGATTATTTGAGTTGTCAAAAATTGAGTTAAATTTGGAATGGTTGCTGAGAAATGGATAAAACAATACTAACAACACTAAGTTAAAAATTTTATAATTTTGTATGAAGAGGGAATAAAATTCTAAAATTTTGCAAATTGTTAATACGCATATGTCATTGCTTAGTGTTAAAATTTTAAAATTTAGGATTAATTAAGGAAACATTAATTTAAATGCTTACCATTCTTGATTGCAAAATATGAAATTTTCATTCATGACCTTATCATATTTAGAAATTCATAACTTACGAAATTAATTGTATAAAATTACGAGATTTTAAAGACTCATGATGCTTTCTTTTGACATAAAATTTATGAAATTTGAATTTTGTTTTGGCCATCAACTATGGGAGTAAAAATGTTTTAAAATTTGAAATTTCGTAACTTATTAAAAATGTTTTAAAATTTGAAATTTCGTAACTTATTATAAGATGTTTGAAATTCATTTAGGAAAAAAGTGTGAATACATTAAGTTAATAAATTTGTTCATTTTTTTAATTATAAAACGTGCTTATTATGTAGTTGATAAGTTATCTTTTCTTCGAATCAAGATAAGTAAATCGTACACGATTTTCTTTAACCTTTTAAATAAAAAGATTTTAAGTTATTTTTTCTATGTGAACCATTAAGAAAATGTTTATTGTTTTAAATGTTTATTTTCAATTGATATGTCAAATGCTGTTATTTTAATTGTTATTCGATGTGAATTTTGTGATTAGAAATAACGGACATGGAAAAATATTTTGATGCAATGTAAATAGTTATTGCACAAACACAATACGATATTCTATGTTTTAGTCGAGTCATTAGGATAAACATGTATCAATATATGATTATGATATCATTTATCATATGTTTAGGTGACACTACTTGATTATAACCCTTTTTATAAATGTATATTAATATTTTATTAGCAAATGTTGTATAAACTTTTGCTAAATTATTTTTTGTTATGAAAATATTAAGTTTTCTAATATTCATATTGACAAAATTTTATATGGTTTACTTATTGAGTAAGCAACTCACCCATTGTCAATTATCTTGTGCAGACAATAGCGAAAAGTAGCGGGATAACTTAGTCTTAAGGATGAAATATTTTGTGACGTATTTTTCTTCTTGTAATGTTAATATATACATTTTGATTTTGTAACCATAGTTGTGTAAGATAAAGATTTTGTAAGGTTAACTGTTATTGATATATAGTACTTGTGTGTCAACTCCTTTTGATTAAGTTTGAATATAATATATATATATATATATATATTATTGCAATAAATAATAATTCCTAGGTAGGGATAGAAAGTGATTAGTTATGTGCCAGTCATTTTTATTAGGTTTTGGGACGCAATCACAGAGATAAAGAAGAGATACAAAGCTTTTCAAAGAACCTTAGAACACCAGAAACCCTCAGGAATCATTCTACTAAAGATAGATTTATCAGCCTTGTTCCTCTGTTTTTAACTACAGAAACAAACTAAAGATAAGACTTAATGGTACTCGTGTCAGCTTGGAACGCCACCTCAACGGCTTCTGAATAAACACCAAGATATTTTTGAAGTTCACCGCTCAACAATATTGATTATAGGAATTTGGGGGTGGTTGTAAGTTTTGACAAAACTAATGGAACTAATACCATTTGCAGTACTCGTTGGACTTAATCACCAATGGGTGACCGTTGTACTTTGGACAGCTTTAATGTATGATGATGAGGCAGTTGATTCATCTATATGGTTATTCGAAAATTATTTTTACTGATCATGCTGCAACAGTGGCAAAAGCTATTTTGAGCGTGACGTCTAGCACTTACCAAAGACATTGTATGTGGCATATCATGCAAAATACAAGCATGTAAGTTGCGTGTTTAGTGGGGTGAAAAGGGTCTTATCAAATTTTATGGATCAAATAGAGGAATAAAATGAGTTCTTAACAGCTTTGAATATAATATATACATAGCAATAATTGGTTGAGGAGCATATTATTTATGAATACATAGTACATACTTTTAAAAATAATAATAATAAGATTGCTCGTTTCTTGACTAATATGCACTTCATTTGTTTAGTGTTTCGAGAGTTGGTTAAACAAATAATAATAAATATTTTTTGTTTTAGATTTTTTGTGATTAATATTATAGCGTTTGGTTATTGATTCTGGATTCTGGAATAACATTAGTGCAGCTTCTATTTTTTATTCCATTTATGCATATCTTCAACTAAATTGCCTGTTAATTTTTTTTAGTCCAATGACTGAAACATTTTAATTTCACAACCTTTAAAAAAATGTCCCATTAATTAGATAATACAGCGGTTAGTTAGTGAATGTTGGGTTTAATTCATACACAATAATTTGCTTTTATTTACAAATAAAGAATTTTTTCCCTTCAAGTTTGTCAACGATATTTGTCTTTGATTTAATCAAATTTATTTATGTACAATGTTGAGCATATATATTTATATTTACAAACTATTATTTTATTTATAAAATATGCGATTTATATATTAAACATGAGAGGCTAATTTAAAAATATATATTATAAATTATTTCTAAAATTAAAATTATTCAGAGTCATTTATGAAATGAATATTTTTTATTATAAAACTGTAACTTTTATATTTTTATAAGTGAATAATTCATCGTGATCGTTAAAATAGAGATTTCGAATATAAAAATTAGTATTTATCTTTTATATATTGAAATAGACTATAGTGAAATAAGATATAATTAAATAAACATTATTAATCTTAACTTATATAAGCTTTAATGAACTTGATGATCTTCATCTTAAATTAATATTTCTCATGGTCAAAACCTTAATAACTTAAAAGATATAATTTCTTAGATCGTACAAACAATACTTGCAATATAGAATCTTTACAAATGATATTACCCGAGCTCTTTGCAAAATTTTATTATTTAAATCTGTAATTTTTCCAATAAATTATTTATTGGATTGGATGATATGGTATGTAGTGAAAGAATGATTTTCAATTTTTGCATTAAATATCTTAATTACTTATTATTGTTGTCTTTTCTTTTTATTTCTAATAATAATATTACTATTACTTTGTGATCATTTGACCTTAATTACTTATTCTCACTTCTCATTGTCTTCCATCCTAATTTTTTTCTTGCAACAAAACTACTTTATAATTGTTAATTACATGTGTAATTCAAGTATCATAAATTCATAATTTAGTTTATTATTAGTATTTGAAGGATTCAAACACAAAATTATAAAATCAAATGTGTCATATAATACACAAATTATGGTGCACCTTTATTTAAAATCAAACTCAACAGTAATTACATTAAGAATCTTAGGATCAAATTACTTCTGCATCATGACATGTTTCATGTTAGTTTAATTAGATGATTCTTTGATTTTTGAAGTTTTCTCCTATCTTTGGTCTAATTATTTTTTTTTTATTAAAAAAAAAAATCATGCACTAATTTGTTTTTTGTATGCGTCGTTGTATGCAAACTAACCCCACTCCTTCCGTGTCATTAAGTGGAAGTGAAACTAATTCCGTCTTCTAATACTGAAACTCCCTTCATTTGTTTATTTCTTGGGGCACTATAACCACATAATCAAAATCAAATCTTAGGGTGATCATGTACATTACCGAGCATAACCTTACTATTTGTTTTTATCATATTTAATAATAATAATAATAATAATAATGATGCTCCATTGTACTACGAGGTAGGTCACTTCCCGTGGTGGTAGAATATCACAAAGCAAATTAAATAATTCTCTACACGATTTAAGCCTGAATTTTGGAATAATTTAGTATGATCTACCAAGTAGAGGACTCAAAAAAAAAAAAAAAATCAAAACTGAAATTAAAAGAAAATGTAGAACTATTAATGATATATATCATGGAGCTCTATCTTTCCTAGGGAAAAGTTCTAATAAACCTAGCCGAGTATCAATTTAGTTACTTTCAGAAAGGCTCAACTTAAATTACCAGAACAAAACAAAATTTTCCTCTGAATGATTGTCCTCGCATTATCAAATTCTCGGAGCTGCATCAAAATCAAATCCAAGGGTTTAAGAAAAGAAAAGTACAAGGAAAGAAACACAACCAATCAATACAATTTCAAACCGAGATGAGATCAGTATAAAAACTTAAAATTTTATAAAAGTATAAGAAAATTTAGAGTAACAGGCTTCAGCCTACCTCCACCAATTGTTGCTTCTGGCAATCGTTCAATTGAATACTTATGTTGAGTTATGTACATGATCGGCACACCCGGAACCTACCAACAAACAAATATTGTTTAGTGTTCAATATCATTAAATGCAGTGTTTAAACACAAGTTGGTTGATCTTACCTTTCGAATCCTCCTCTTTAGATCTCGATCACAAGTAGCAACAATGAAGCATTTATGCTGTTTCAACTCCATTTGTGTAAGTTACAAGAAAATAAAACAAAATACGAAAAATAACATTCATCTTCAAATATCAAAACAAACTGGCTTTGGCTTGGCTAGTAAGTAATAAAGAAAATTAAAACAATACAAGATACAAAATGGCAAAAACATGAATAGATTATGCAATAAACAGATTTTAAAATCCAAGCACCAGTACATGAATTTAAGGACAAGAAATCAATCCATCAGTAAACGTCATCCTAATCAATATATTGTTAAAGAAAACTTCTAATCCAAATGCGATAAGACAAGCTCTTCCTACAGTAAAATATCCCAAAACGTCCACAGAAAGAATAAATAAATAAATAAATAAAGATTCATATGAAAACAATGCACAACATGTATTAGACACTATTCATACCTGAATAACTCTTTCAACAAGACAGTCATCAGCATAGGTCCCTTTATGAGTACAGGGTAATCTCTCAAAACGAGGATCCTTAGCAATCCTGTTAAGGATTTCATTTGAAAAAGAAAAGAAAAAAAGCACAATGAAAATCAAATCTTCTTTGCTAAAGAGCAAAAGTCTATAGATGATAAGCACAAAAGGATTTAATCAACAATTTTAATAAACAGAAGAAAACAAATCGTATGTTCTTGACACCACACGCAATGGAAGGACATCAAATATAAAACTAGCCAGGTTGCTAAAGA
>JAXCLQ010013232.1:24324-38611 GCA_035584115.1 Cedrela odorata
GCAAAAGTCTATAGATGATAAGCACAAAAGGATTTAATCAACAATTTTAATAAAACAGAAGAAAACAAATCGGATGTTCTTGACACCACACGCAACAGAAGGACATCAAATATAAAACTAGCCAGGTTGCTAAAGAGGACATCAAATATAAAACTAGCCAGGTTGCTAAAGAGCAAAAGTCTATAGATGATAAGCACAAAAGGATTTAATCAACAATTTTAATAAAACAGAAGAAAACAAATCGGATGTCCTTGACACTACACACAACTGAAGGACATCAAATATAAAACTAGCCAGGGATGCAGTACAGTAAAATAGTAGAGAAGATAGTAAAATAAGAGGGAAGATACCTGAGAGCTACACGATATTTCTGACCCAACTTCTCAAGTTCTGCCATCACACAATCCGTAATACAAGGAGTACCTTTAAATAAAAAATGATAGAGAATTAATACAAAGAATAAGTGAGTATCTGAATTTTTAACTCCATACTTGAGCATTCACATACATTAGCCACACTACTAACATATAATTTCTAAACAACAATGTTCCATCATCAAATACGGAACAAATTAATTAATTTCAAATTAAAGCCAACATCAACATCCCCATTCAAGTTAGAATACTTATTAACACAATTGCAACATGAACATCAACTTTTATGAGAATGAAAAGAATCAACAAAATACAGAATTCTTTGATACTTAAAAACTCACATTTTGCATATAAGCAATCCATCATTCCCTTCTCCAGATCCAACTAACAAAACCACAAGTCAAAACAGAAGTTAAATCACTGAGCACCGTTTATTCAAAAAATAATAAATAAGAGAAACTTGCCACACTATTAAGTAAACAGTTGACAATCTAGCTCGTTCATGAACATTAATTGAATGCAAAACTAATTATAACAAAATCAAATACATTCGAGATAAGATCAACACTACAGAACACACACTCACTTTATTCTGAATGGAGAAATTAATAAAGTTGGTATCCACCAAGACCCGATAAGGCGGCCCCAATGCAGTGTTATGCTTGAAGAAAAGCGCTGAAGAAACATTAGGCCTAATTCAAACACCCAAAAAAAATTATAAAAATAAATTACAAATCTATAAAACAAATAGAACATCAACAACAATTTTTTACAATTTATATTTCGTTAAAAAAAAATTAGAAGCTTACACATTTCTAGGAAGCTTTTCCTTGACAAGATCCTTCTTATTGGGATTCAGAACCTCTTCTTTGTAACTAAAGACAATAATAATAATAATAATAACAATGAATATGTTGGATACAACAATAACAACATTGTAAGTCCAAGGTAAAAATAAGATTACTTCTTAATTGCTCGTTTCGTGATGATCTTCTTCATCACAGCAAATTTTGTAGCTTTTTTGGCCTTCCCCATCTCTATAAATTCAAAGCTCACAAGTCCTCTTAGTATTTACAATATTTGTCTTCCCTGGAAAATAATTCAGATGCTTCAAAAATAGAGAAATGCACAGGTAGAAGCTAGTGAGAGTACGGTGGGCAAGTCCGGGTTCAGTTCAATTTTTGCAAATAATTGAACCAAACCAAAGTAATTTTCAATTTTTACATTTGGTTTGACTCGATTCAGTTTTAAAGTTCGGTTAATTCGATTTGATTAATTACAAATAAAACTTATTTCATTTTTTGTTGAACCTAAATTTGTTCAGTTCTACATAAGATATTCCAATTTTATTTTTGTTTTTTAAAATTTAATTCGATTTAAAATCAGTGTCATTTCGGTTTAAAACCAATAACCAAACAGAACTAATCAATTTTTAAACACTAAAACCGTAAAACTGAAGAAGACCAAAACAGCAAACCAAACCAAATTTGCCTTGCCCACCCCAAGTGAGAGGCAAGAGCAAATAACAAACAACCAAGACAAAGAAACATTTTACAATTTACAAAGGATTGTTTTATTTTTATAAACATATGGCAAATGACTTATGTTTTTCTTTTTCTTACTTTTCTCTTATTTAGGGTTTATTGATTTATATAAAGATTATAAATCACAGCCAATATTCATTTTCATTTAAATAAATTTTTAAGGTCTTGTTTAACAATTAACATAAATAAATTCTTTAAATAGTTGAAATAAATATCATAGGTAAAAAAATCCCATGTTAAAATAATTTAATTATTTTAAACATTAGTGACTTTAATGAAAGTCGATCCCAACCCTATAATCCTAATGAATAATGTTAAAACAGCTTAAGTACAACTCCCTAATAGATATATATATATATATATATATTAGTTGAACTAATTAATACAAACATAAAGAGTTCAATTGTATATCAAGAATACAAATAAGAATTAACAATTATGTCAATTTATATATTTTTATGGTAATTTAGAATAGTTAAATCAATAAATTTTAAAGTAGTTTAAACTATATTTTTAACTTTAAACTTGTTAGTTGCACCATCATTATAATTTACAAGTCTACAGACTGAAACTTTATTGACTTTTAGTGTATATAACATAATATTTTGGATATACTTTAATCTTTCTTGCTATAGTAATTGATTTGTTAATTACCTCATAATTAAGCTGAAAAAAAAAGAGCCTATGATCCGAATGTTATTTAATGGAAATTGTTTTAGACCAAACATAAGGCAAATGCAGATGAAATCTATATTACAACAAGTATGATAAGAAATAGAAATTTGTTACTGCACAAGCAATAAAGTTGTTTACTATTACATGTTCCTTCATAGCCAAGTCAAAAATGCTCTACGCATGTTTAATTTTCATAACCGCAATGCAGTTCCTACAATCCAATTGATTGCAATAAACGAATCACAACTTAGACAACTCCAAAACCAGTCAATCAATCGTTAAAGAAAAGCTATAACTAAAAATAATAAATAAAAGAAAAATACAACTCAAGCGAGACAAAATCAAATTAAAGGAGAAACAGTAACTAACTAAAGCTATAAACTTAATCCATGGAAACAATAATTGCAGCAGTTGCGAAGAAAACCAACAGAATCAAAGATAAATAGACATTTTTCAACTGAACAAAGAGATCAATATTGGACAAAATTAGAAATACAAATTAAGTTGAGGGTTTTGATTGTTCTTTCAATCTCTCCATAGAAAATTACGTTAAATTAAAAAGAATTCACAATTATTAAACCGATGAAAACAATTCACAGTTAAATTAAAATATATATATATATATATATATGCAAAACTTTTAAGTAATTACCGGCGAGAAAGCGGTGGCGTGCACTGAAAGACGACAAGCAGCGCCCAGACCAAGCACCTTGAAAGAGGCTCACGAACGTATAAGAGGTGAGACGTTGGGCGGCTCCTTTGAGATTTTAAAAAGAAACTGCGTCTGTGCTCGTATGAGAGGTTTGCGGCTGAGTTTGAGTTGAGGTTTTATAAAAGAAAAAGTATGTTAAGGTTTTCAATATATATTGGTAGAGTTGCACATAACTCACTAACTTTCTGTAAACTAAATAATATAAATAACGTTCAACAGTCATAGCGGTTAGGTCCTTAAATTCTTTGTATAAGTATACCTATTACTATTTTTTTTTAATTCTAATTTTTTTTTCTTTATAATTTGACTTCTAAATGTAAGAAATAAATTTTCATAATTTAAAAAATAAAATATAAAAAAAAATTAGTTATTTGTCTATATTTTGATTCTAATATAAAGTTAAAAATGTAGATGTAATAAAATATAAATAATTTTAAAAGTACATACTAGTTTTATTAATAATATATTATTACTAAAGCGTTAATAATAACATAATACAATAGAATAAAAAAATATTAATAAATTAAATGATATAAAATCTTTAAAATAAAAGATGATACCTAGTTATTTGTCTTATCATTATTAGTGTTAATGTGAATTTATATTTTTATTTGCTTATTATCATATAATGATTCTTTTAAATTAATATCTATAAATTTGTCAAAATAACAGTATAAATAACTATGGTAATTATTATCAATTGTTTATCTTCTTTCTCTACACTTATAACAACGTTGTCAAAATAGTATGTAATACTATATTTTTATTTAACAATTTAGATTACATTTATAAATTATACTTTAAATGATTTTATACTTTCTTTTAAATATAATACATGTTATTTTCTTCGCATCAAAACTAATAAATTATTCCTTGTTATAACACAATAAGATTACAATACAATCAAATATTACATAACAAAATATATATATATATATATAAAGAAATTATTTCATTTAGTTATTATTACATCAATATTTTATTTAGTTATTATTACATCAATATTACTATTAAATTATGAAATATTCAATTTATTTATTTAAATCAATTGTTTGTCTTATATATTAGGGATATCAAAGGATATGTTAAAAAAATTTTGAGATATCTGAATCTGAATTTGATTGAAATATTCAATATTCATAATTTAACTGTAATAAAAATATATATATATTATATGTTGGTATCCTTATCTGAAACTGACCGAAAAATTGAATATTTAAAATTGACTGAAATAATCGAAAAACAATGTTACCAATCAATATCAAAATCAGCATACGCAATTGTAACTCTTATTCTTGAATACACCTATTTTCATGCAATGTAAGGGGTCGAACCATTTTCCACAGAGGAGTGTAATCAGAATATTAGGGAGAGTTCTTTTAGCACTAGCCTCATTGACCCAATCCATTCCTTAGACCCGGGTGTGGCCCGCTTAAATCTTGATAATACATTGGTATTATAGGTTATTATCATACAAAATCATAAGTAGTAAAACAAAATTATTATTGCGTCTCCATGAGTTATAGCACAAACCTCATTTCTGCTTAATAGTTTTCCTTCTAGCAAAATATATCTATTATTATTTATTTTTGATCGAATATCTCAGATACTCAAAACCATAGCCAACCAAAATCAATTCTGATTATCTAATTTTAAAATCAAAACATATTTGATATCTGATAAACTTCGGATATATAAATATTTTTGGTTGGATATCATTGAATATCCAGAATATTTGATCAAATTAACATCCCATATATACTCTTATATTTTACTATGGAATTTAAATTTGTAAAACAATGCAAGATACTGTTAACAATTCCGATTATGTTTATTCAATTTTAATTTAAATATTTATCATGTATATTGTTGTTGTATTTCATATAATTTATATTTTCTTAGATTCAAATTAAGAAAATAGAAAATCATTAATAAAATAATAATTTATTCAAACTTGTTTAGTTTTTCGCTCCTTGCAAATATACATATTCAATTTATATCTTTTCACATCAAAACAGAGATAATAGCATTTTAAAAATAAACAAATATATTTATTTTTTGAAATAAAAAACTTTTAGCGATGAAAACATTTGTTGCTTAGAAGCTTTATTGCGACAACGAGATATTGGTGATGAAAAGTTGTCGAAGTAAGAAAATGTCTTTGGCGATGAAAACTTAAGTTGTCGAATTTAAAGATATATTCAACGACGAATTTATTTTCGTCATCAAAAATTTTATGCAATGAAATTGTTTTGTAGAGTTAAGGACAACCTTGGTGTTGCCAAAATTCTTTTTAGCGACGGCTTTGTTTTTGTTGCTCAATGACACTTTTAGTGACAAAATATATATTACTAGCTTCAAAGTAATTGTCATTATAAAGATTTATACTTTCGCTATAAACTTGGCATCTTTGTGAAATTTTCGCCCTATATTTAGTAGTAACAATTTTTTTTTTGTTAGTCATTAGAAGTTACTCTCAAAATGAGAGTGGGCTGAATCAGATTACTTATCTTTAAAAAAAGAAAAAAGGTTAGTATCTTTAAATCCAGAACAAATTTAGTTGTCATTATATTGTTTTCAAATATAACAAGTCACCCTTATTGTGATACAAGGGAGGGTTAGAAGATTGAAGACAAATCAGGCTCTCTTCAGGCATATTCACAAGAACAAAAAATATGAAAAATCAAACAACTAAGCACAATGTTGTGAACCCTTGTGAAAATTCATTTCTTTAATTATAGCATTTCTATTTCATGCATTCAAAAGTGACATCTGTCGCTCTAATACATTTTCATAATTATTTGTATGATATAATCTTATTTCATAAAGAACGGTGATTACATATTATCAATCGTCAACTTAGAATTTTATTTAATATTAGTATTAAGAATAAGGTGAAGAAAACACCAAAGTTTATATGATGGGTTTAATAGCTGTGCTACATTGTCATACTGCCTAGACTAGAGCATGACACCTCTATATTTTGAGAACCGCCGAAAATCCCGAAATACTTGTGCGGATAAATTTGAGGTCCATTGATTCCTACTGTTTTTAAGATTGTCTGCATTGCCAGAATATTGTTGAAGAGCTTTTGTTAAATAAACCTTATTCTGTTGGCTAAATTCTGACAAGGCCCTCGCTAGTTCGTCCCAACTTTGATTTGTGCCTCCCTCAGTATCAAAATCAATGTCGTCGTATCACCTAATGGACGAAAACTTGATTGATCCCTAAGAAAATTTTCCCATAAATAGTGTGCAACTTGCCTACAAGGATAGTAAATGACTTGAGAGTAAATCAAGTCCATGAATTATGTATGGAACACTATAAAGATTAATATGTTAGATAAATCATTACAAAATTATTTAATTTAGGCTTGCCTGGCATCATCAGCCGAGGAAAGAAAATATCTTCCACAAGCACCTCCAATAAAGAGCATCACCTTAAGGCCTTAGTTTTGTCAAGCTTTTATCTCGTGACTCAAACAAGTGCAACCATTACTGGCCGGGGTTGCAATGGCTAGCTAGGTTGATTTGCTGATTCTGGCCATTACCAAATGTGAATAGAAAAGCTATGTTTATAATTTCATAATTGCATATAGCACAAGCATCTGCTAAGCGGCCTTTATTTACAAACAGCAAAGCAAATAAAGAGTAACTAACTGAGCACTGTTAATTTCCAAAAAAAATAAATAAGAGAAACTTGCCACACTATAAATAAATGTTTCACAATCTGGCAAATTAATGAACATTAATTAAAAAAAGCAATTAAAATAAAACAAAAATATATTCGAGATAAGATCAACCATATAAAGCACTCACTTTATTTTGGACGAAGAAATTAAAAAAGTTGATATCCGCCAAGACCCAGTGGCCCTAATGTAATGTTGCGCTTGAAGAAAAGCACTAAAGAAACATCAAGCAAAAATAAAATAAAATAAATTACAAATCAGCAAAACAAATAGAACATCAAGATTAATTATTTATCATTTATATTTCAAAAATAAAAAAATAAAAAGTTTAAGTAGAATCTCCCACGTTTTCTGAAAGCTTTTTGATCGGCCCCAAAGAAACAGGAGGTTGAACCCCATACACTTGGTTATGTTGACCGCATAACGTGGAAGAGTAGTTCAGAAGGAGATTGACGTAGAAACTGAAGCTATTCAAAGGGAAGACATTTGACTATGGGATGATTGTCTTTAAGCGCACGATATTGTTGAGCTTGTTAGGAGTAGTTGACTTCATTTAGGAGGTAGTCGTTGGTTTGATTTCTATAAATAAGTCTGGGAACAAGTAGACTAGGCAGTGAATTTGATTGTAATTGTGGAGTTATCTTCAGCCTAAATTTAGAGAGTTTTATTGCAAGTCAAGTATTTTAGTTTGATCAATTTCTTGAGTTCCAACAAATCTAGTATTAAAGCCAGGTTTCCATGTCCACCAACAAGGAATGACTCGATAGGCTGGAATTTGAACTGCAGGAGGTGCGCGATTGCTTGCAGCTATCAACGACCGAATCTGGGGAAACAAGAGTTCAGATGAGAGGAATGGAGGACAAAATGAAAGAGGTCCTTAACTCTTTATATGGGTTTCATATATCTTGGGAAAAATCATTCTAGCATCAGGACAAGGTTATAGTTCTCGAGGAGGGTCCAGTCGGAAGGAGGGATCCTACCATTCAAACTATACCAGATTCACCAAGAGATTTTCCAAAATTCTTTGGTGATAATCCCACATAATGGCTGAACAGAGCTTCTCAGTACTTTTGACTTTCAGGAGATTGTGGACGAGAAAAAGGTGACTTTAGCCTCTTTCCAGTTAAGAGGGAGAAGCGAATCAGTGGTGCGATGGCTCAAGGGGGTCCAAGGGGATGAAGGAATTGATATTACCTGGGGTTTGTTTAAACTTGAGATCATGATTCTATTCGGGCCCACGAAGTATGAATGTTTCAATGAAGCGCTGCCCATACCGAGACAAACAGGTACTCTTAGGGATTACTAGAGTCACTTTGAGAGGTTAGCTAATAGGGTGGTTGGTGGCCTCAATCTGCTCTTGTGGGAACCTTTCTAGGTGGTCTACATGATGATATTACAGATGAAGTGCGAATGGCTAAGCCTAAGACTCTATGCGAGGTTATTGGAGTAGCTAGAATGAAAGATGACCAGCTCGTAAGGAAACGTAGGCAAGGACGCAAAAAAGTGGCACGAGTTGTCCCACCAGCGCGAGTTATCCCAGCTCCGGCACTTGCAACAACAACAACTACAGCACCAAAACAAGTTATTGGTTCTCTAGTTAAGTGCCTGTCATGGAAAGAGATGTATCGAATGCGGGAAAAAGGTCTGTGCTTAAATTGCAATGACCGATTCACTCTTGGCTATAAGTATAAGGCGTCACAGCTCTTCTTAATCGAAAGAGGAGAAGATGAAGATGAGGAAGGTGAGACCAGCAACAACACCACAAAATTTGGGCCACTAATTAAATAGTTAGAGCAGGAAGTAGCAGCAGAACAAGCAGAGATCACTATCCATGCCTTTTCAGATTGGAAGGGGCCAAGCACCATAAAGCTCCAGGCTTTCATTGCAAATACCCAGTGACAGTGCTGTTAAACAGCGGCTCTAGCCACAATTTTGTGAGTCATCGAGTTTCTCGACAACTTCACTTGCCAGTAACTCCTACAGAAAGCTTCAATGTGAGAATTGCAGATGGGGGCTAGCTACTTTGCTAGGAGAAACACGAGGTTGTACTTGGAGATCCAAGGTTTTTCTTTTGCTGTCACTTTATTTTCTCTTCCATTACAAGGTCTGGATATTGTTTTGGCCATAGAATGGTTGGTGGAATTGGGTCTGGCGCTATGTGATTGGCGCAATATGACACTAAGGTTTAATTGGCAAGGGGAGTCATAAGTGCTGCATCGCAAAAAGGATTCCTCTTCTACAATAACTATGTAGTCTCTTAAAAAGAAGTTCAAGGGTGGGGACACCTTATTTGCATTAGTTGTCAAGAAAGCCCAAGAAATTGAGTTCAGTATCCACAGATGCGTATTGGTGTTGATAGATTATTAGAAAAGTTTGCTGGTTTATTTGAAGAACCACGTTCCTTGCCTCCCTCAAGAGAAGTGAAAAATTAGATAGAGCGACATGTAACTGGGATGCTTTAAAGCGGGATCAACAGCCCTAGCCGCAACCCTTTTTCATCATTGGTCCTATTGGTTAAGAAAAAGGACGAATCTTGGCTCATCTATACGATTATAGAGCCCTAATTGTAGGAACAATCAAGGATCGCTTTCCCATTCCAACAGTAGATGACATGATCGACGAATTACACGGTCCCAAGTACTTCACCAAACTCAGACCTTGGGGCTGGTTATCACCAAATCCGAGTCCATCTTGATGACGTACACAAGAAACATTTCGAACACATAGTGGACATTATGATTACCTTGTAATGCCTTTTGGAATTTGTAATGTGCCATTACCATTTCAAGCTACTATGAAGTGCAAGTTTGTCTTTGGATTTTTTTTTTTTTTTTTTACGATATCTTGGTGTATAGTCATTCTTGGGAGGTACATTTGGAGCACATCATAGTGGTTTTTGAAATTTTGCAAGATCGGCAATTTTTTTCTTAAACTTTCTAAATGTGCATTCAGACAAGAGAAGGTGGATTATCTTGGACATCTCATTTCTAATAAAGGTGTGGAAGTAGATGAAGGCAAGATTATTGTTATGAAGTATTGGCCAAGACCTACCAATATGACAAAGCTTAAAGGATTCTTAGGACTTATAGGGTACTACCGAAAGTTTGTACGAAATTATTCTAAAACCTCTAACTCAATTATTGAAAAAGGGACAGTTTCATTGGGATGAAAAAGCAGAGAAGGCTTTTGAGAAACTCAAATCCGCCTTTATTACAACCCGGTATTAGCTATTCCTAATTTTAATGAATTTTTTTTTTAATTGAAACTGGTGTTTCCGATGCAGGAATATGAGTTGTTTTGTCCCAACAAGGTTAGCCAGTGGAGCATTTAAGTCGAGCCGTGGGTTCGATAAAGAAGGCATGGCCCAATTTACTGCAAGGGGATGCCAGCAATTATTAAAGCAATTCGGTGTTAGAGGCCCTACCTCCTGGGACGGAAATTTTGGATCTTAGCGTAGTTTGAGGTTCTTCTTGCAACAACGAGTTTTACCCCAAAACAACATAAATGGGTGACTAAGTTGCTCGGCTATGAGTATGAAATCATTTACAGGCCTGGTAAGGAGAATAGTGTGGTAGTCTCATTATCTAAGGAAAGTGGGTCACCAACCTTTGGGCCATCTAAAGCCTCAGTTTATGGTGTGGGCTGAAATAAGAAGAGCAACATCTGAAAGCCACTGGATCTAGGAGGTAAGGAGTCGCATAGAAGAGCAGCCCAAAAGATAGGCCAATGATTGGAAGGAAAATTTACTCTCACACAAAGGCTGGGAAATCGTTCCACCAGTGTCAATTTTGAAGCCGCTTTTACTCCAGGAGTTTCATGACACAAAAAAGGTAGCCATTCGAGAGTGCTCAGGACGTGGAAGAGGATCGCTCAAGCTTTTCATTGGAACGACATGAAGAAAGACATGCAAAATTTCGTTACAGCCTGCAATGTGTGCCAAAGAAATAAGGTTGATTCTCGATCACATGCAAGCCTCTTACGGCCTCTTCCGATGCCATCATAGGTGTGGAAGGATGTCTCCATGGATTTTATAGAAGGCTTATCGAATTCTAATGGGAAGAACGCAATCTTTGTAGTGGTGGATCAATTGACGAAGTATGCCCATTTCATTGGTGTAAGCCATCCATTCACAACCAAGAAAATAGCAGAAGTATATGTTGACAATGTAGCTAGTCTCCGTGGAATCCAACGGAAAGACAAAAGTGGTGAACCGAAACCTTCAGCAATAGCTTCGCTGCCTTTCTAGTCAAGCACCAACGTAGTGGAGTCACCATTTCCTTGGGCGAAATTATGGTATAATACCACCTTTCATCGTGCAATTAGGCTCACCCCATTCCAGGCCTTATATGGGAGACCACCGCCAGTCATTACTAGTTTTCTGCCAGAGAGTGCGGTGGTGTAAGAGGTGGAAAAGGAGTTATGCGATCGGGATGAGCTGCTCAAACAACTAAAGCAGAATTTAGAGAAAGCCAGGAATCGAATGAAGCGGCAATCTGACAACCACCGCCAAGATGAGAGCTTTGAGATGAATGGCGAGTCCTTTTGAAGTTACAACAATCATTATTTAAGTGAGCTAATCAAAAGCTTGCCAGCAAGTAATTTGGACCTTATCTGGTCTTGGGAAAGATAAGTGCAGTGGCCTATAAATTGGAGTTGCTGGAAAATTCTAAAGTTCATCCCGTGTTCCATATATCATGCCTCAAGAAGCGCATAGGAGAATGAGAGGTTCCACAAAGCACGGCACCACCAGTTTCAGAAGAAGGGTCTCTGTTGCTGGGAGGGTGAAATGTGGGAGCAAGGTAGAGAATCATCCTGTAGTTGTCAAGGATTATAAGTGGGTTCAATGGAAATATTTGTTTGAAAAATAAGCCGCCAGCGAATCCACTAGACAGATGGAGAATCAATTTCCAGAGTTCAGACCCCGAAGAAACAGGAGGATGAACCCAAGATACTTGGCTATGTTAACCGCAAAACGTAGAAGACCAATTCAGAAGGAAACTAACACAGAAGCTGAAACTATTCAAAGGAAAGGCATTTGACCACCATATGCTTGTTTTTAGGCGCACGGTTGATGCTATTGAGTTTGTTTAGGAGTTGTTGAGTTCAGTAAGGAGATAGCCATTGGTTTAATTTTTATAAATAAGTCTGCGGACAAGTAAACTGGCGGTGAATTTTATAGTAATTATGGTATTATCTCCAGCCCAAATTTAGAGAGTTCTATTGCAACTCAAGTATTTTAGTTTGAGTAATTTCTTGGGTTCCAACACTTTTCCTTGACAAAATCTTTCTTATTGGATTCGCAACCTCTTACTTGTGACTGAATACAAAAATAATAATAATAATGCCAACGAAAATAGTCAATAGATTTATACACAAAATTAATGAAAAATTAACACTTCGAGTCAAGGTAAAAATGAAATTCCTTCTTAACTGCCTTTTTTTGTGATGATTTTCTTCATTGCGGCAAACTTATTATACCTTTTGGCTTCTCGTATCTCCGTAAATACAAAACTTATAAATCTTCTTGTGGTATTTCAAAGCTTACAAATCTTATTGTGATATTTTTAGTATTTTTCTCGCCCGCAATAGCTTAAATAACTCAAAACGATTGTCTAGTCTTGAGTTGAGTTCTTATGACAGACATAGAAATGCGTGGAGTTAGAACAACTGAGAGGTAAGAGCAAAAAACAAAGTTGAACCCATCTAACATCGGCGAATTGATGGCTTTATTCTATTTTATAAACATAGGGCTTCCTTGATTAACCAACCTTTTTTTTTTTTTTTTTTTATATTTCTAATTTAAGGTTTTATTGATTTATAGAGTATTCACAATTCACTCCCTTAACAAATTAATCCTTACCGTTATGAGATATTTTACTTTAATATCTATTTTCTTTTCTCAACTCACTCTCTTAATTCCTTCTTTCTAACAAGCCAAAGAAAAAAAATTAACCTTAAACAATTATCCCGTACCTATTGCGGTTAAATTAGTCATTTTTTTTGTCAGATGTCGATACCATTAGATTCAGCACTCACTGGCCATCAAAACCCATCTTGCATCACCATTATTCCACTAACAAAAACACTAACTAAAGCCACCAAGAGAACAATGGATTTGTGCAATGGTCTACGCAGGCGTAGTTAGGGTTGGCAACAAGGCCGGAACAGGCCATAGAGCATCGTCTACATTCGTCGATTATTGTTACCTCATAGATTTTGTATTGTCTGTTTATATATTTATATATATTACGAGAGAATCTTAGATAGGATAGTTCTGCTATGTCATTATAATGTGATAACATCATTCAATTAATGAGGTGAAAGAAAGTAATGAGTAATAGCTGTTACTACTGCTGCTTTTGTTGTTGTTGTGAATTAACACGACATTGTTGTTGTTGTTGTTGTTAAGTCCTATGTTTATAAAATAAAATAAAGGCTTTAATTAACATGACATTGAATTAACACGACATTGTTTCTTCATCTTTGTTATTTGTTGTGAATTAACACGATATTGTTGTTGTTCTGAATTAACACGACATTGTTGTTATTGTGAGTTAACACGACATTGTTGTTGTTAAGCCCTATGCTTATAAAATAAAATAAAGCCTTTAATTAACACGACATTGAATTAACATGACATTGTTTCTTCATCTTTGTTGTTTGCTCTTACCTCTCACTCGCTTCTACCTTAACTCAAGACTAGATAATAGTTGATGTGAGGCAGAGGAGTGAGGGAGAGATTGGTGAAGTTAATAAGATATGAAGAGAGGCAGCTGGATGTAAGATTAGTCAATTTCGATTGAAAAAAAAAAAACAGAGAGACGAATTTTGATTAAAATAAAAGAGTAAAAGAGAAAATAAAGTAGTGACTACCAATGAAAAATTAGGATTATTAATTTTATAATTTTGTTTTCATATATAGTGGCTAGTGATCACATAAAGAGATAAATATTAGATCAACATACAACAATGAACTAAAAAGGGCCACGTCTACTATAAAAACAAAAAAAAAATTATTGGTTCTTAGTTTCATTTTCTATTTTAGGGGCTCAAATTGAAATCTAACCAATGATTTCAGTTTAATTGTGAAAAGAATAAAAAATCACACCAAAATTGAGTAATATTGAACCAATCGCTTTGGTTTGGTCTAGTTGGTCAGATTTTTACCCAGCCTTAGTGTCACGGACTGATTTTTCCTTGCGGCCTTAGACACAAACTTGGAACAATCTGCGCTAAGTCAGCCTTGCTGCACAAAAACTGCACAACACAAAAACCCACAAAGAAAGAGATGAAG
>JAXCLQ010013262.1:0-32416 GCA_035584115.1 Cedrela odorata
CCTTGCAACAATGAGCATTGATAGCACTCCTCATGAAAACAGAAAGGCAGCACCACCATGTTGCAACGATTCTTTAGATAATGACCGAGTAATCTTATTAGTTGGTAAGCTTATCTTCCTTATGAGTAAAATTTTTTCAATCATTCTTCTGACATATTCAGGTGGATCTTACACTTTCGCCTTTTTGAAAAAAAAATTTCAGTTCTGGATAAACTTAAACCCCGTATCAGATTTAAAGCCATGACTCATGAAAGATTAGCTAATGGTTGCTTGCAGATCAAGATATATTTGAGGTCTGCATTCATGTCTCTATCTTTAATACATAATTTTGGTCAGATAGTTCTTTCTTTTGGACACGACTACAATGTCTTTCTTTGTTCTGGTAACATCAATTCATGCCATTCCTAGTTATGAAATCCTGATTGGTTTGTTGGCCACTCAATTTCTCGAATGATCCTTTATTCCCAAAGCTAAAGAATGCATAAAAACAATGGATAATCTATAAGTTATATCTACGAGCTTCCAAGTTAGTTATTTCAGTTAGATATCGATTTATTGAGGTTTATGTTACTGGAATTAGGTTACTGAAGGCAAGAGTTATTAATTTGTAACTTGCATATTTTCAGGATCACTTCCAGTTGAAGGTTCTTTAAGTCCTGATTGCTGATTGCAGGATGTCGTAGATGAGGGACATCATGTAAATATTTGGATGAAACTTTAGTCATAGGTTCCTGTGAACAATAATGCTTGTTTGATTATTATTATTCGGTGTTGAGAATTCCTGTTATGTTGGGTTGTAACGCTGTTATAAAAATAAAAGGTGCATCAAAGAAATAGGTGTGACATGTCATAGTCATTGTGAAGTATAGAAAATTTTCAATCTTAAATTAGGCCTTATTGTAGCATGATCATTAATTATGGGAAGCTATATTTTGTTCACATAATTTTCATACTGAGAAACATAATATATGTATAATTTTTGAAGAGTAGCATCTGAATGCTTCAGTTTTAGGCTTCTGCATGAACTCAGTGTTGTATAATCAGTTTCGGATTTGACGGCAAAAATTTGCCATAATCCACCGCAGTGCTGTGGATGTACTATCAGCTCCTACTTTTAAGGAATTTGGAGAACAAATCAGTAATTTCATCCTCGTCAACATTCCTCTTCTCCTCTAGCAGCTGGAGATCTAACAATGTATCAACATATGATAGGACATTTTTATCTTTGTTTCGGTTATTGTGCTTGTAATAGGTGTGAAAGGAAAAGTACGAAAAATTGAGAGAATAAGAAATTCTTCATTGATCTATATAACCGATTAATATAGATAATCTTAATTATAAAAATAAAAATATAAAAATGCAGATTCCTCTAATTAAGAGATTATTTTAAAAATACAAAATTTTTTTCTAATCTTAAGAATTTACAACTGTTAACAGACTTTTTAAAATTAATTTCTTTATTTTACGACACTCCCTTTCAAGTTGATGAATAGATTTTTTTATTCTCAATTGGATATAATAACTTGAAACACAAGACCACTCAATCCTTTAATATGCACATTTGTTAGTTGATAGGCAGTAGAGACATATGGTGTGCAAATCAAGCCACTTTTTAATTTATCCTTAATGAAATGTCTATCGATTTCAATATGCTTTGTTCGATCATGTTGTATCAGGTTATGCGCGATACTAATTACCAATTTGTTATTGTAGTAAAATCTCATTGGTCCATCCCATTTAATCTTAAGATCTTACAAGAATATTTTCAACCATTGTAATTTACAAACTCCTTGAGCCATTGCTTGAGATTTTGCTTTCGTACTAAATCTTGCAATTACATTTTGTTTCTACTTCTCCAAGTTACTAGATTTTCTCTAAGAAAGGTGCAATAGCCTGAGATCAATCTTCTGTCAATTATTAATCCAACATAATCAGCATCTGTATAAGTTTCAAGTATCATTCTATCACTCTTTTTAAACAAAATTCTCTTCCCAATACTTTCTTTTAGGTATTGTAGCACTTTATCGACCACTAGCAAATGAATCTCATTTGGATTGTGCATAAACTGATTGATCACACTAATAACGTAGGCTATATCAAGTCTAGTGTGAGAGAGATAAATGAGTATTCTTACAAGACATTGATTTATCTCTCTATTCATTGCAATATCTTCTTCAACGTCTCTAAGTTTATGATTAGGCTCTATTGGTGTACTCACCAGTTTGCAAGCCAATTTTTCTGTCTTTTTAAGTAAGTCTATAATGTACTTCTGGTAAGAGATGAAGATCTTTTATTTGGAATGTGCAATCTTAATTCCGAAGAAGTATTTCAACTTCTCTAGATCTTTGATCTCAAATTCACTTGCTAACTATAGTCTAAAAACCTGTCTTTCTTTCTCATTATTTCTTGTCACAATGAGGTTGTCAACATATACTAAGAGTATAGTAATTCCCTTGAACTTGAGTGTTTGAAAAATAAGGTATGATCTCCCTAACTTTGTTTATATTCCATAGATACCATCACACTTCCTTACCCTTCAAACCATGTCCTTGGAAACTGCTTAAACTCATACAAAGCTTTCTTCAATCTACAAACCCAAATTTTCCATAGACTCCTGCCATATCTAGGTGGGATTTCTAGGGGTGTTCAAAACATGTTTCGGTTTCGGTTCCACTCGGAACCAAAACCTATCCTAACTAAATTCGGTTATTAAACTTTAGAATCAGAATCTAAACAGGGTATCTTATTTTTTGGTTTCGGTTCGGTTCCGGTTTGAAAACAGGGTACCTTGTTTATCAAATACGCATATCAGAATTATGTTTATACTTCTAACAATCACTATATGTTTAAATCATGAAAATGATAGGAATGCAAAGAAGTGATCTTCCATAAATCTAATTAATTTCCACATAAAGAAGACGCATTCAATTTAAAAGATGGAAATTTCTAAAGTAAATTTTTTCTTCAAAAATGATTTATCTTACTTTTACACATGCAGTAGCCTCAGTTGATGCTTCACTGCTAACATTTGGGAAAGCTTACACATGCATAATTATAATTTCCATACTTTGTGTGCTATTCAAGTTCATGGACATCGGCATTAGTTGTGTCCCATAGCAGTCTAGTTCAGAACTTGTTGCATAGATCAGAGGGTTGCCAACAATGCTGCAACAACATAAAGGTATATCAAAAATTTAACTGTCCAAATTCTCTGTTGCATAGATTAGATAACTGCCAACAATTCTTACTTGAATGTTTTGGCAACAAATCTAGGTACAAGACCACTCATATTATTATAGGACAAGTAACTGAAATGGAAAGGATCAAAGAATGTTAAAACATTTTCAAGAATCAAAATCTAATAACAAACACAAGTTATTGAAAAATAAGAATCAAGACACTTACAAAAAGAAAAGCTGGGTCATGTCAGCCAAAGACATTGGAAATGCTCTAGAAATACTGTTATTATTAAACCTCCTATATGCAATTCACAAAATTCTTGTTAAATTAAACCCTAAGCCAATAGATACTTGCATGAGTTATATCAAAAATTCTCGAGCTTCACGTTTTAGTATAAAGATTTTCAAGCTTACATGTATTTAGAGACTTCTTAAATGGCCAAGAGATGAAGGAATTTCCCCAGTAAAGAAATTATAAGAAAGATCAAGCTTTTGAAGCTTTGTGAGTCTACCAATCTCAAAAGGAATTGGTCCAGTTTTGTTATTGTTCTGTAAGAGCCTGAAATTACAAAGTTGTCAAAAATCAATATACATGTTAATACCAATAACAAAATGAAGCATTTCCATTTAGATATCTGAGAAAACTATCAAAGTTTCTATGATACTTACAAAATCTGAAGATTTATTAAGTTGCCAATACTTGGAGAAAGAGTACCAGACAAATTTTGGCTATGAATTCCACTGCAGAAAGACAAGTTCCCCTACTTAGAATCATGTACTCGTCAATTTTTCATTCTAAAATATGAAAATAATTATAAAGAACTCATAGACCAATAACTAAGCTCTCAGGAGAACAAGTAACCATTGTCTAACTACATGGATCAACAGAATCCCCATCTCAATTATCAAGAACACAATAAGGATCATGCAAAAAATGCTTTATACCCATTAAAGCTTGCACTGAAACAAAAAAACAAAAACAAACCCAGATGAAAAAAATATTCATGTCATATTATTTGAAGTAAGAGAACATCACACATATTGCAAAACTAATAATAAATTCAAAAAAAAAAAGAAAAAAAAAGAAAATTATAAAGTTATAATTTACCTTCATAGTTTACACCTTTAGAAGTTAACAATCCATTAGCAAAAGTCCAAAAGCAAAAGAAAGCCAGAAAACAAAGAGCAACTTCTCTTCTTATGATTCCTATGGAATTGAATTCAGAAAAAAAAGACAATCCTAGTTGCCAAAGCTTGCTTATGATTCACAAAAACAAAATTTCGTAGAACATCACTTATACATAATAATCAATCAACAAATCTCAGAAAGCTTAAAATACTAGCTATAATAGAGAAAGAAATCAAAAATGCCTAAATAAATAAATAAAAATAACCTAAAAAATGGAAATCATCTACAACCTTGCTTCTTATACCTCTAACAAATAAAAAAATGGCACAAAAAATAAATTACTAGCAGAACCCACTTTAAAAATCCAACATTTATTCTCAAAAAAGGCAATCGTTCATATATCTATAACCTATTCAAGGACAACAATAAACAAAGCCTATCGACAAATATGAAACGGAAGTATCAAGGCAGAGAGGAGAAATTGAGAAATAAAAGGAGTGAAACCTGGAAGCCCAAGAAAATAAATACTATACAATCAATACATGATAAATAAGTAGAAGATTGTTGGAAACAAATCCAATCAACCAAAACAAAAACACGACAATACTCATAAAAGATAAAAACGACGGGATACGAAGGAATCAAATGAGACATAAAAATAAAATATAAACCCATCCATTATGCACACACACACACACACACACACACACACACACACACACACACATATATATATATATATATATTATCTGATAACTTATCAAACAATTTTCAAGTTGGGCATATCAATTCACATGTCAAAAATGAAGAAGAATCACGTTAGCTTGCTAAGATTTGGAGCCAGAAAAGAGAAAGTGAAGAGTGGCAACGTGGAGAGAAGAGTAAAGAAAATTGAATCTAAATTAAATTTTGATTAAGTTAAATTTTGATTTTGTTATTTTTATTGGGTCGGGTCGAATTTGGGTCAGGCGGGTCAGGTTCGGTTCATCAGTTCTGTTTGGTTCCATAAGATAAAGAACCGGAATTGAGCCAAAATAAATCAATTTTTCAATTCCTAATATCGGAATTGAACTTAAACAAATCTGTTCTAGTTCAAGAATCGAACTAGCCAGTCTGGTTCCACAAGGTTTTGGGTCGACCCGGAACCCATGAACACCCTTAGGGATTTTCATTTAGATTTCTTCTTCAAGATCTCCATGTAAGAATACATTTTTGACATCAAACTGTTCTAAATCCCAACCTTAATTGACTGCCAAAGACAACAAGATTTTAAATGTATTTATTTTAGCAATTGGAGTAAATTTTTCTTGATAATCCATACTGTATGTTTGAATTTACCCTTTGGCCACTAATCTCGCTTTATACCTTTCCAAAGTACCATTTGCTTTATATTTCATTATGTAGACTCACTTGCATCCCATTGTTTTCTTTCTTGTAGATAAATGTACTATCTTTACATTCATAGCTTGTTTCCATTTTTCATTAGATAATGTTTCAAACAAGGTGGTAGGAATGAAAATAATGTTTAAGCTTATCAATAAGCTTTTATAAGATGGTAAAAATCTTCTAAATGTGATAACATGAGAGAGTGGGTAACGAGAATGTTTTGTGCATTCTCTAGTTCCTTTCTTAAGGGCAATGGACAAATCTTGATCTAGGTCACTGCTTAAAGGTTTAGGCTCATAGAGTTCATGCTCATTTAATGTAGAAGAATTAAAAAAAGGATTGGGATTAGAAACTATTAAATTAATTCCATAATTTGGTTCTGACTCTTAGGCCTGCACAAGTTTAGGGATTGAAGGTGCTATCCGCCTTTAATATACTTGACCAAAGAATCTTTTGTTATCTCGAGCAAGAGTAAACTCAGGATTTGTAGTGATTGAGTTAAACACTGATATGAAGGGCAAAGAGCTTGACAAAGAAGGAAGAATAATGAGATCATCTCTATCTTCTATCACTAAATTTTCCCCCTAAAGATAATAAGTGGTGAAATATGACCAACTCTCATGAAAGGTAACATCTGCTGAGACAAAGATTTTTTTTTTAAAAGTGGATGATAATATTTATAACCTTTTTGGGTAGAGGAACACCCTACAAAAACATACTTAATTGCTATGGGATCCAACTTTTCACTGTTTTGACTGTGACATGAATAGAGGATATACAACTGAATATTCTAGGTGTCAAGTGGTTGATAGTTTGGAGATTGAGATATATCTCTGAGAACTTCCATGAGACTTTTGTAACCTAAGACACTAGAAGGAAAACAGTTTATGAGATGTGTTGGTGTTAAAACAACCTGCCCCCAATAAGATTTAAGCACATTATTTTGGAACAAAAATGCTCGGATTGTATCAAGTAGATGACCTTTTTTCTTCTTAGCAACTCTATTTTATTGTGGAGTGGTAACACAAGATGATTTATGAATTATCCTTTGTTGAAAGTATGGGGTTAAAATTTGATTGAAATAATCTCTAACATTGTAATACCGAAACCTTTTAATTTTTACCCTAAATTGATTTTGAACTATGACATGAAAATTTGGCAGAACAAAACTTACATTAAACTTATTCTTAAGCAAAAAGATTTAACATACTCTACTATAATTATCAATAAGACAAATTAATGTGCCTTAGAAATATTAGGAATAATAGAAGGACCCTAAATGTCACTATGGATTAAATAAAAAGGAACTAAACTTCTTTTATTACTAATTGGAAAAGGTACTCGCTTGTGCTTTGTAAATTCACAAATATTACATTAAAGAAACTCAATATCTAATCCCTTAAATAGACTAGGAAACAATATTTTAAGAGTCTTGAATGATTGATGTCTAAGTTTACGATGATAAAGCCAATTTTTTTTCTTTATTAGGTGAATAACACTAAAAAAGAAATGACACAATTAAGTTGCCCTTAGAGAAACTCATATTACTTAGTGTTTCAAGGTAGTATAGTCCATCGGCTTTCTTAGCATGTCCAATCATCTTCCTAGAAACTTGGTCTTGAAATACACAATGGGTAGGATAAAAAATCATACTGCAGGACATGTCTTGAGTTAGTTGTTTTATAGAAACTAGATTTGTGGACAATTTTGGTATATGAAGTATATTTTTCAATTTGAGTGGTGAATTAATATTAATATTTCATATTCCTGCTACAGTGATTAGTGAACCATCGGTAATAACAATTTTCCTAGTACTAGAATAAGGGGTATATGTGCTGAATTTATGTGATGAATATGTCATATGATCATTTACTTTTGAGTCTATGATCTATGAGTTTAGAAATGTTCTATCTGAAACATTAAATTTAATGGAAATAAAAAATTTACCTGAATGTGCCAAAGAGCAAGTTCCCGAAGGTTTCTCAAGAGTTCCTAACAAGACTCTCAACTTCTTAATTTTACTCTTGTTGAATTCTTCTTGAGTTATATACTTATTATTTTGTAGAGTTGTCACATGTGCTTGCCCACAGCTTCGGTGTCGTCCTCTTTTATTTTCCCAATTCTTACTAGGAGGTTTGCTATGAAGTTTCTAACAATGCTTTCGAGTATGCCTCGACTTCTTGTAGTAGGTATACCAGAGGTTATTCTTGTTGTCTCGAATCAGAGCTTTTGACAATTCTACCTTCTTAGTTTTAAGAATTAATGGTTGCTCCAATGTTGCCTTTGGTTTACTGCTCTCGTTAGCCACCATAGCTGAGCCTTCCAAGTTCTGGGGTTTTAACATAACCTTTCTCTTGCTTTCCTTTGATCGAATTATAGAAATCACCTCATTTAGAGAAAAAACTTCATCCTTGCTAAGGATTTGAACTTGGACTTGATTAAATTCAACGTTGAGTCCCTTACGAAAATCATAAAATCGTTCTTATTCTATAAAATTCTTTAAAATTGTTACATCTTCTGAACATTTTGTTTTAAAGTATCTATGATGATCAAACTCTTGCTATAGATTCTTGAGCGTGTTGGCAAATTTTGTGACAACTTTGTTCCATTAAACTGTCAAGTTGGTTTGAACCTTTATCTCTTGTACTTGTGTCGAGTTCTAAATATCCTTCGCAGTTGTCAATAACATACATGTGTTACTAATTTCAGGCGTCATAGAATTCCACAGCCAAGCCATGACAAGTGAATCTTTTTCGTCCTAAGCATCAAACCAGTGATATCTTTTCTTTGGCTCTGTTCTAAGTAGATGTCTTACTTTTTCTTTTCTTTTCAAAGTGGTGCGAATAAACTGTAATCACTTTAAGTAGTTTTTTTATTCAATCAATATGCTGATTAAATCTGTTACAATTCCTCAGATGCTGGATGCAGTGTCATTTCTTTAGTTTTGGCAACAGTGTTATTGATTTCGAATGTCTCTGACATGGTTTAAATGGCAAGTCTTTTGAAAAGCTACACTTCGTTTCAGGCAGATGTGGCTAGAGCACAAATAGATTCTTGCAATAGATTCGATTGCGATGAAGATGAACGACCTAATCTGGTGCGATTTTAGTAACAATGGCGGCAGTTAAACTTAGAAATTTTCTTGACAATGAAAGCCGATTGAAGAACAAAAGTTAAATGACAATTAAGGTCGAAAACAAAAAAAGAAGAAGAGAAAAAGGAGTTATATAACGATTAAGGCTGAGGGAAAAGGAGAAAACAAGGGCGATTAAGGCCAAAGAAAAACCTAAAAAATCTAGCCTTACAGTTCTGATATCGTATAAAGGAAAAAGAATAAAAAATTATTGAGAAAATAAGAAATTCTTCATTGATTTTTGATTTGTACAACAATGGATTAATATAGACAACCCTATCTGTAAAAATAGGAATGTAAAAATACAGATTCCCTTAATTAATAGATTATCTTAAAAATACTACAAATCTTCCCAATCTTATGAATTTACTGGTGTTAATAAACTTTCTAAAACTAACTTTATTGACAATAGGTCTTCCCATTGTTTATGAAAAATAATCTTTGACAATCTTGGCCAAGTATTCAGTGTATTCACTCTATTGAAACTAATAAGTACGCAACGCAGAGCATTTTTAATTTCATTATTTGGTTCTCTTTGAGCTTGTCTCTATAACACATTAGGGCTAATAAACTGAACATGGAGTGTAGAAAATGGTCCATCACTAGACTGGATAACTTGACTTGAATTGGGATTTGAGGCACTCTAGGAGATTTTGCCATACCTATTTGCGTGCATGTGAGTGAGATTTTACGTGAGAAGAATGAATAATTTCTGCAGTGAGGTTACGCCGCCAGACGCTCCATGTAGGACCATAGAAGGCAGAGCTGATAAAACGATGGTTTTTACCATCATGTGCTAGGGGTCTGTCAGCAAAAACAACATCATTTTCTATTAAAGCTTGGTGAACAAAGGAATGGTCTGCGATGAAGATAGTAGGTGGAGTTAAAAGGAAAGAAGAATTACACCAGAGCAACCACCTTAGCTGTTCTTATTCTCCTTGCAAAACATAACTACATGCATGTTATTTCTCTTCGTATAATGCTGATGACATCAACTAGTATAGCACTCAGCAGCCTTTAGCCACCTATTCAACAAACCTTCAATGACAGCAAACAATAAAGATTCTTCAGCACAATTCATAACTAAATTATATTGTATTTTATTGTATAAAAATAGGTGGCAAAATCTAAAGGCTCAGCTTAGTCCATTCTTGTATATAAATTATAAAGAAGGCACTTGAATGATTAATGAAAAACAAAGAGTAGTCGTCTTTCATAAAGATAAATTATAGTGCATAATATTCTGTCATTTTTTAACTTGGTATCAGAGCCATCACAATGGCAAACTTTGCTACTAACAGCCCTAACTTAGCCCTTGTTCAGCAGACTCAACATACACACAACAGCCTTTCTTTCAGTGCCCCTATCAAGCTCGATAGAAATAATTTTCTAGTGTGGAAAACTCAAGTTCTCTCAACCATTAAAGGCAATGACTTAAAAGGCTATAGAAATGGAATAAAAAATATACCAGAAAGATTCATCAGCTCAATGGATGAAGAAGGCAACCAAGTCCATGCGAAAAACCCAGATTTTCTGCATTGGAAAAAACAGGATCAACTCTTATTGAGCTGGCTTTTGTCAACCCTGATAGAGAATGCACTCATCTTCTTCACCAGCTGTGTGACATCGAAGGAGCTTTGGTTTGGGAACATAATATAATGTCATAGTGGTAAACATATCCTCTAGACTTTAGTACATGACCTTAGAAGATGTATTTGCCTAGCTACTTATTTTCGAAAGCAGATTGTAGCAAAATAACATCTTTGAAGGAATCAAAGTTGAAGTAAATTTAGTAGTTAACAGCAGCAACTTGAGTCAGCCAAAAAGAAATAACACAGGAGTAAGGAACCAAGCCACACAGGGAACTAGAGGAGGCTTCCGAGACAGAGAAAGAGGAAGAACAAATTAAGGCAAAAACCAATCAAAACTCATATGCCAAATCTACAACAAAGGAGAACATACAACTTTAGTGTGCTGGTATAGATTTGACTAAGAATTTGAACAAAAAAACACCAACACCTAAGATTAGTCTTCAACATTTGTTTCAACTCAGGAACAGACTGGAGAGGGAGGCTGGTACTTAGACAGTGCGGCTTCTAACTATGTGACCAATGATCTAAGCAATCTCAGTATCAAGAATGATTACAAAAGTAAAGAAAAATTTCTAGTTGAAAATGGTAAAAAGCTAGATATTCTACATGTAGGTTACAATCTCATGCACATTAAGAATAACAAAGCTTTGAAACTGAAAAACATACTACATGTCCCATATATCACCAAAAATCTCCTCAGCATTTCAAAATTCATCCATGATAATAACCTATGTGTTGAATTTAATCATGATGGCTGTTTTGTAAAGGACCAGAATCAGAAACTGCTGTTGCAAGGAGTGGTTGAAGATGGCTTGTATATACTCAAACAATAAAGAGAAACCAAAAGCTTAAGTGTAAGAAATCATGTGAATAAAATAGAGTTATATGTTTCAATTGTTTCTCTCTTTGCGTTAGCTAATGTTAGTAATCTAGAGTGTTCAAAATCAGCATTAGAATTTCCTTCAAATAGAGTGCATGTCTGGTAAGATTGTTAAGCTAGTAGTTTAAGCATAATTCATAGGAAATTTGGACATCCAAATGACCAAACCTTGATGAAAATCATCTCTTCATGTAAGAATCTTAAGTCAATTAATGAAACTCATTTTCTAATCTTTTATGAAGCTTGTCAATATGGAAAAAACCACAAATTGCACTTAAAATCTAGCAAAAATAGAACAGAAAGACCATTGAAAATTGTATATGCTGACTTGTAGGGATCTGTATCAATTGCCTCAAGAAATGAATACAAATATTACATGAGTGTAGTAGATAACTACAGCAGATTCACTTAGATTTTTCCCTTAAAAAACAAGTTCTAAGCATCATAAACTTTTTTAGATTTCAGAATCCAAATAGAGAGACAACTAAACATGAAAATAGTGATCTTTCAAACAAACATGGGGGGAGAATTCAAGCCATTAGAAGCAACCCTTAAACACTTAGGAATCACCCTTAGACATTCATGCCCTTACACATCAATTCAAAATGGAGTTATTGAGAGGAAACATAGACAATGTCACTAAAACAGGATTAACATTGCTAGCTCAAGCCAATTTACCTATCAAGTTTTGATGGGAAGCATTTGAGACTTCAGTGTACTTCATAAACAGACTTCCCACAGCCATATTAAACTTCCAAACTCCCTATGAAATAATTTACAAGAGACAACCAGAATATAGCTTCTTGAAAACTTTTGGATGTGCATGCTATCCACACCTAAGACCATATAACCATCATAAGTTGCAGTTCCATACAACTAGGTGCACATTCATAGGTTACAGTATAAAATACAAGGGTTATAAGTGTTTAGATAAATCAGAAAAAGAGTACATAATTATACATGTAAAATTCAATGAACAAGAGTTCCCTTTTAAAATTGTTTTTCCAGAAGTTCATGAAATGGTAGTCAACTCACCTGTCAACCCTCAAGACTTCACATAATTATATTTAGTTCCTCAAACCATAACAGACAAAAGCAAGAGAACTGACATGCCATCTAAAGCTACAACAATAATAGCAGCCACTTTTGATCGTGAACCTCTAACACAACCTTCAGAATCCGAAGAAGCAACCTCAGAAACCTCAGAAACCACAAATGAAAGTTTAGAAACAAACCAGGACAAACCTTGAATACACATCCTATGGTTACCAGGTCCAAAGATGAAATCTTCAAACCAAAGCTATACATTACGGGGAAAAATGAAACACATGAGTAGAATGTACCAAAGTCAGTAGCAGAAGCAATGAAAGTCAATAAGTGGAGAAATGCAATGGAGGAAGAATACAAAGCTTTAATAAAAAAATAAAACATGGTATTTTGTACCAGTAAGGCCTGGGATGAAGGTCATTAGAAACAAATGGATTTTCAAGCTGAAGTTCAATCCAAATGAAAGCATAGCAAAGCACAAAGCAAGGCTAGTAGCCAAGGGTCACCATTAAATGGCAGGAATAGACTACTTGGAGACATTCAATTCTATTGTTTGATCATCCACAATGAGAATCATAATCTGTTTGGCTATGCATTTTGGCTGGAATATTAAGCAAGTAAATGTGAGCAATGTGAAGAAATATACATGGATCAGTTGAAGTGTTTCAAGGACAAGGAAAAACCAAGGCATGTCTGAAAATTGAACAAAGCATTATATGGGCTCAAGTTGGCTCCAAGAGCTTGGTATGAGAAGCTGAAATCGGCACTGATCAGCTAAGGGTTCACGAATCTAAAAATTGATTCATCTCTCTTTATGTTGACAAGCAAGCTTGGAATTACCATACTGTTTGTGTATGTGGATGACATCTTCACCATAAGAAGTAATACTAGTTAAATTCAGGAAATAATAAACAAGCTAAACAATAGCTTCTCTCTAAAAATTCTAGGATCTTTGAGCTTTTTCTTGAGAGTGGATGTAAAAAGAGACAGTCAGGGTATCCATCTCAATCAAGGAAGGTACATAGGTGACTTGCTAAAAAGGACATAAATGCAAGAATGTAGAACGATGCCTACTTCGATGAGTACAAGTGAAAAATTCACAAAACATATAAATAATGATTTTAAAGACAAGACTTTGTACAGAAGCTTAGTTGGTGCCTTGCAATATCTAACACTAACCAGACCGAAATTGCTTTTAATGTGAACAAGTTGTGCCAATTTTAGGAAACACCAAAATAGCAACACTGGATAGGCTGTAAAAGAATCTTAAGATATCTTCAAAGCACTTAAAATCATGGATTATATTACTCCAAAGGAGACAAGTTGAACATGGTGGCATTTTTTTGATGTAGACTGGGTAGGAGATGTAGATAACAGAAAATCAATGAGTGGATATGTAATATTCTTAGGTGGAAATTTGATAACCTATAGCTTGAAGAAATAGACAACAATTTCCAGATCAAGCTCAGAAGCGGAATACAGAAGTCTAGCCATTGCAGCAGTCAAAATAGCTTGGGTGAATCCCTTTCTCTCTGAATTGCACGTGAAAACAGAGCAAAAAGCAATTTTGTGTTATGACAATATGAGTGCAATGTCTTTAGCAAGGAATCCAGTCTTTGATGGCAGGTCAAAACATATTGAAATAGATATACATTTTGTCCATGATAAGTTAGTACGGGAGGAGTTTGAACTCATAAACGTTCCATCAAAAGGTCATATAGCAGACATATTGACAAAGCCCCTCTCTAATGAGAGATTTCAGCTGCTTTGACACAAGTTCAATGTCCTTTCAGATAGCTAAACTTGAGGGAGGGAGTTAAAAGAAAAGAAAGTTACACCAGAGTAGCCACCTCAACTGTCCTCATTCTCCTTGAAAAATAGAGTTACATGCATGTTATTCCTCTTCGTACAATGCTGATGACAGCAACCAGTGCAGCACTCAACAGCCTCTGGCCACATGTGCAACAAACCTTCAGTGACAACAAACAATAAAGATTCTCCAATACAATTCATAACTAAATTATATTGTATTTTGTTGTATAAAAATAGGTGGCAAAATCTAAGAGCTCAGCTTAGTCCATTCTTGTATATAAATTGTAAAGAAGGCGCCTGAATGATTAATGAAAAACAGAGAGTAGTTGTCTTCCATAAAGATAAATTATAGTGCATATTCTTCTCTCATTTTTTAACTGGTGGTACCCAAATTTGAGGGTAACAGTAGGACCTAATTTGGCATGGAGGGGGATTGGAGGATGTGCTCGAGTTCAACCAGGGAGTTGTTGTGCTGGGGGAATTTGCCAATGATGGACAAAGTAGGGGGCGTGGAGGGAGTTTCTGGGAGGGATTTATGGTGGAAGAGATAAGGTTGAAGATGGGTATGAAGAGAATACAAATGGAGATTTAGATGAGCATGATGCACCAAGTTTACATGTCGGCTTTGCGGTGGACTGTTGGTATTTTTGTTGAGGGTATGTTGGTAACATAATCTGGTACGGTGGCAGCGGCTTATACAGAGGAAATCTATACTTTTGACTTTATGGGTTTGCTTGTTTACCAAACTTTACTTTGTTGGAGGCTGCAAGTGTACCCTAATTACATTGATTTTAACAATTCATCATTTGTCTTTCAGGGAAAAAACGAAGACTATTATAGAACGTTTTTGAAAATAGAAAAATTTAAATGTCATGGCTAGTAGACTTTGATTCACGTTGATTGCTATGATTTTTTGTTTGTTCTTTTAGGAAAAAATCAACTGTACAAAATGTTCTACCTGTTATATGAAAGTTTAAAGAACATAGAAAGGGATTGATATAATGCATAAGGTACTGGTGTCTTGTTTGTTTATAGAATGAGATAGTTGTAATGGCCTTTAGAAGTCAGGAAATGGTAGGAAATTTCATCATACTACAATTTTCTTGTATATTGATTTGCCTCTAATACTGTTTTCTTTCCTGTTTATATTTTTGTAACTTTCAGCTTCTATAGAGATTCCAAGACAATCTCAAAAGAATAAAAATTTGATAGTGAAACTTAAATAAGGAATTGAAAATTTTGAGAGTTTCTTCAGAGATGGAAATTAAGGGAAAGGATTGTTGCCCCCTCTATTGAATAATAATACAGCTTTCTTGCCAGTGAATAATGAATCGGACAAATGAGCATCGAAACAACTTTAGCTTTCATCATGCTTCTGGTACGTTAATCAGTTTCCATTCCGGAGATTAAGAAAACAGCGCAGGGACAGATAAAAAATGATGGTGCTTTACACACTTGTGATTTCTATGGGAAGGTTGATTTTTTATGCAGACTGAAACTGAATGCTGTTCCTGGCATTCCAAGTCCAGCGATGAAGCATTATTCTGATGACGAGACTTCAAAACCAGGCTGTTTCTGAATCAAATGAGTACCACAGAAAATTTCAAGCAGATTTGCTGAAAAGTCTTTTAGTTTACAGATCTTCTGAATTGTGCATTGAAAAACAAATTCATTCATTGTTTGTCAATCTGGTTCTGATGTCTAGAAAGAATAAAGATTTTCTTTTAAACCTACTCTTATTATTGGAACGAATTGTTAACAAAATACATTAGTAATTCCCTATAGACTTTCATGTTAATGAGTAAACTTGTGCCTTTGCATAAAATGAGAAATCCAAGGACTTTTACTAATTTTATTGAACATTTTAATTACTTCTTAATGTCAATGATTTTAAGAATATATTTAAAAATAAGGTATTCTTACTTTTAATTTATTTTAGGATTCAAATCACTAATGTTCTGTAATAATATCTTCTTATATCATAATCATGTTCTGTGTAGGATTGTCTTGGTTTACATACACATTGATCACACAGCTGCAGCTATAAGCTATTAAAAATTTAAAAAATATTAACAGCACAGAATCATTATTAGAGTCTATATACTTCCAACATTAATTGAATTTGAAGCAAACAAGGAAACCTGGTTCATTATCCTTTCTTCAATCTTCGTCTCTGTCATGTTCAATCTCATCTTCAGGTTTTTATTTTCCAACGGAAAACAAACTCGCAGCCTCCCTCCATGGCTGCCAACTTTTCCTAAGGAATTGAAGAGAATGTTATTCCAACTGGATGGCAAACCTCAAGCATAATATTGAACCAAATGATCAAAGATTGTTGTAGGAAAGAAAGCAAGAACAATTAATCATCAATTAAGATGACTGAAAGATAACATTTGACAAATACAAGAAATTATATTACAGAATTACGGCAGCTGATTAAAACTTCTTAATGAATTTGAACCAAACAGGGCACATTCTTCTTGAAATCTCCACTTTGCATAAATTTCTTCACTCCTGGTGTAGTATAGACAGTATCAATTTCCCCAGTAACAAGCTTAACTGGTACTTTCACTACTTTCTGTGAGCTCCCAATTTCTACAGTTAACACTCGAATTATATTGAATTAGCAAGATTTATGAACGGGGAAACTAAGTGACTATAGTTAAGTGGCTTACAAATCAAGTGCTCGATAATAGTTCATATTGGGTTAGCTTTCTCCTATTTGGAGAAAATTATAATCACTTAAAGCCTAAATTGGGTTAAATTATAAAAGGGATAAACTATTTAGGCCATCGGTATTTTCTCTCGATTTTTTTATAAAAAGTATTTTTTTTTGTTAAGATTAGTTAGTATTGAGATTATTATAGTCGTATACCTCTAGTTTTAAATAAAGATAATTTTAAACAGAAAAATTATGTATTCTCGTTATTTAATTATAGAAGAATTTTTAAGTAAACTAGTGATTTTCTGTAAAGCCATTTTTTTGGTATTTGGTTGCAAAATAATTAATTTCTTCTGAAAGCCAAAAGGGCAATGGAGCTTAAAAGTTAGGAGGGCCGAAGAAATCTTCTTTGGGCATGATTCCATGACCTTGTGAGATATGATTTCCCAGCATTCTCGTGAGTGCCTCTTTGGTACCAATGCGTGCAAACTCTTCTTCGATTACTACATGTTCCATATTTAAAAATAAAATTTGAAGTTAATTTAATTTTTTAATTATAAAATGAATAAATTATTTTAATAAAAATAAGTATTTTTATAAAAAAAAATAATTAATTACTATAACGTGTATTTATATTTAAGAATATTAAAAAAATATTTATTATAATAATAATTTTTAATAAAATACAATTAAAATTTAAAAATAAAAGGAAGCAACAACTGAAAATTTTAATTTATTAAAAAATATTAATAAATTTAGAAATAAATAATATTTTTGTCTAAATAAAAAATAATGAATTCTTTTCTATTTATGATTTTATAGTGCAATTAAATAATAAAAAAAATTATTCTTTTTACTTTCTCCTTTCATTTCATCTCTTCTTCTTCTTCTTTTTTTTTTCTTTATTTCTTTTTATTTTTGAAACCAAATATAGCCGTATTACTTTTACATAGTTTTACATTTACGTAATAAAAATTATAGGAAGAATGTATAAAGAAAAAAACAGACAAAGATAAACTCTATTAAGTGGCTCCAATTTTGATTGAAAATTTTGTCAATTTTTAACATGTTAGATTGAAAATCAACAAATATTATATGATGCAATTGGTAGTTTCGCCATATTACTTACTTTAGTGATAAAAAAATTATTTTTTCAATTTAATATAATATAATTTAATAAAGGAAAATGAAGAAATTCTGATCAAAGGCCTTATAAGAAGTGGACTAAAATATTACTAGGGACTAAAGTGAGACAAATAAAAAAATGTGGGGGAGATTTTCAGTAAGAGAGCCAAACTAGGTGATTAAAATGTTCTGAAACATTAGGGACTAAAGTGAAATACTCTCATATATAATTGTTATTAATTTTACACGTGTTCCTATCATAAATGACTCGTAAGATTTTCAATCGAATTCTTAGTTCGATCTAGGATATATGAGCCTCCAATGGATTTTTCAATCACAATTGTAAACTCTTATCTTCTCTTCCAAACTAACTTCTCCTTCCACAGCTTTCCACTTATAATTTCAGATCAAATTGGCCAAAAAAATTCCAAATGAAGCATAGCCAACCCAAGTCGAGGACAAATCCTTCTTCCAACCCCAAATGGCATCATCTTTATCTCTCTGCTCCCTGTAATATCGAACACTTCTCCCCTGTTTTTTTTATTCACTGTTTACAAATCTTTCAGGCTTAAAAGCCATCGGATTATCCCATCCCATTTTCGCCAACACCAAATTTATCGAAGCAGTTTTTGGAAACAAAAATCCATCAATAATTTGACCTCGTTCTAATATTAAGTTTTGTTTTCAGCCGACTTTCAAAATAACGATCGGAATCATGACGATGATTGATAATAATAGAAATCAATTTAGCTAAGAATCCAAAGAAAACAACAATAATCCAGCTAATACCTTCAAAATAATATATTCAACATATAGCCTACTGTTGGTTACATGTCCCATATCCAATATGGATAAACATATAATTATATATTATTGTAGTGATTAATAAAATTGACAATTTATTTATAAGTTTTGTCTGTACTGACTACTTATATATAAAGTTTTTAGAATGACAATTAGAGAAATTAACTGAAATTTAATTTATGAGATATCGTCATTCTTAAATGTTTTCGATTGTAAGATTATCAATACTAGAATATTAATAAATCCAGATTAGATTGCCATGTGTTATGTTTGCTTCCTTGGAGAAGGAAAATAGCTGATCTCATAAGCTAATAGTGAAGATGTTCACTTAGTCTAATATATAGATGCTTGTAGAGAACAAGTTTATCGAACTAACCCATTTGAGAAACCTATATGAAGTGTTATTCACGTGTTTATGGGATTTTTTTAAGTCACGATAATATGACAGATCCTTAAACTTGAGATCTTCATAGTATCTTGTTTGTGGATCATATATACTTTGACATTACATCTCCATCGTCTATAGTGAGATTGCGTATAGGGTAATGATTGAGTAATATGAGAAAGCACACGAAGGTTGTGAGAGATCAATAAAGGAATCGCCACTCTAGACGACATAGAATCAATATCCCAAGGGGCGCAATTTTGACATAAGTGATAATATAAGTTTATAGCCATGGCGAGTTCTGAAAAGAGTTTCAGAAACTCAAAAATTATATTATTAGTTTTAGTCAAAAAGTTTCAATAACCATGATTTAGTAGAGTAGATACTTTTCATACCCTAAAATCTTTGGTGGGATATATATGAGGTGAAAGGATTGTATCATACGATAATCGTATACATATTAGATTTTACTAATTTAGTATTCTTTCTAAATTGGGAGTCATTATGCATTATTAAATGTCGCTTTTGATCTATAAAAATTAGTTTTTTAATTAAAGAGTTAATTGAAAATAAATTAATTAGATTAATTTATCTAGACTTAAGAAGTCTTTAACTATTTTCATTGCCAACATAAGAAAGAACTTAATGAGTCAGACACTAAAAGTTATTGAGAAATTAAGGTTAAATTATGTAGATAAATAATTAAGGACTTAATTATTAAGTTCATAATTTTTAAGAGTTTATTTAATAGTTTTGAAAACTATTTAGAGTTAAATTATAATTATATAAAGTATTTGTATTTAATTATAAGTTTTTTAATTTGATTAAGATAATATTATTTAATTATTTAGATTAATTAAATAATATTTCATTTTAAAATTGATTAAGATAATATTATTTAATTAATTAGATTAATTAACTAATATTTAATTTTAAAATTGATTAAGATATTATTATTTAATTAATTCGATTAATTAAATAATATTTAATTTTAAAATAGATTATTAATAAGATTAGGAATCTATTTAATGACTTTTCTATTTAAATTATAGTTTGAAAGGTTAAAATATGAAACTTATATAAACCTTGGTTTTGGCTATAAAACGTACGTGAGTGTGAATGATAATTTTCTCTCAACTCTTGAAGAAAATTATCTTAGCCAAAAACTCTCTTATTTGTTTTTTTTTTCAAGAACTAGTATTTATGAAAATACACTCTACATAATTAAAATTTAGAGAAATCTTAAAATCTTAATTATCTACCTTGTGTGGATTACCATTAGAGGCCACATATTTAGGTGGTTGGATGTTTGCCCAGTCTTTATACTTAGGTGGTTGGATGTTTGCGCAGTCTCCGTATTTGAGTCATAACTTTTAGTTTTGCTATCGAATTAACAATATTTAAAAAGATCTAGAAAGAAGACTCGGAGATCTACAATTTTGTATTTCACAAAAAAATCTAGATTTAGACATTTTGAATGTCTAAACAACATTCTAAATTACAGATCTGTAGAAAATCTAAAAAGTGTTAATCTAATTCCGTTAGAGGTGAAGATTTAAGGTAAGATCTTAAGCCAATTCTTTATTTTGTTGATATTATAAAGTATGTTAAAATAGCATGATCTTGGCATGTGAATTAATAAATATTTAATTAATCAGATTAATTAAAGTAATTTTTAAATTTCTGCTACGTATGTATAGTATGCATAATTCTTAACAGTGATATCAGAACTTATGTTATTTACATGCTTTTAATATTAGTTATTTATTTATTATGTTTAAATTTGCGACTATTTAGAGAATTGAGTGTGATGACATGTATATTTGATGAATGAAATTATTATTTATTAATTATTTTGGTAATAATAATAAATTGTTTATATGAAATTATTATTTTTTAATTATTTTGGTAATAATAGTAAATTGTTTATTATTATAAATTAAATAGTTAATTAGATTAATTATTTATATTATCCACATTATTCAATATTTTGAAATTAGTTTTTTAAATAGATTGGAACACTCAATAGTATCTTAAATCTAATAAAATTAGAATTTAATTATGAAATACTTCTCTAATAAGATTAGGAATATATCTTTTAATTGAATTAAATAAACTAAATTTTAATAAGATTAGGATAAGAGTATCATAATAAAATTAAAATATAGAAATTTTTAATAGGATTAAAAATTTATAATTTTAGTAAGACTAGGATACAACTTAATCTTAAAAGAAAAAATCATTTTCAACTTTAATTAGATTAAAATTAAAATTCTAATAAAATTATAATTATGATAAGATTAGAATTATATGATTATAATCTAATTTTATTTAAGCATAATAAAATTTTACAAAAAATAAATATATCAAATAAGATTGGATAAAGATTAAAATTAAAATATTATATATCCAATAAGATTGGATAAATATTGAAATTAAAAACATTTTATATCCAATAAGATTGGATAAATATTAAAATTAAAATATTATGAATATTAATGTGCTAAATTTAAAATACATAAGATGTATTTATAGACCTAATAAACCTAGAACTTAGTTGTTTGTTTGATTGATGCATGTATAGACTGGTTCTGTCAAAAAGGCAATAAGAGCCTAAGGAATTTGGTTTTTAAGTTGGACCTTTGTGACCCTACCACTTTCCTGGGAACCTAACTAGTGCATTCTTTTATTTAAAATACTTTATTCTAAAGTTTAAAATAAATTAAAAACTAAAATCCCTCCGAATAATTTAAGTCTATATCATTGCCTTCCATTATTATAATCTAAACTCGAGTTTTTTTTTCATTCTTTGTTTACTTGGCCCTCGTTAAGATCAAAGTTTTGCATCAAATATGTTTAGATTATTAATAATGGTTTGACTTAATAAAAATACTTGATGAGTTGGCCCTTGTCATAATCATTTATTTTGGTGGCAAAGGTTAAGTTTCATATAAAATATGATGAGTAAGAGTTGTTATGACAAGAGTTGTCAACTTAACAAGTTTAGGAGTTACATAAGATGTGATTGGTAACAATTACTTACTTAATTAAACTTAAATAGAGTGATTAACCGTCATTATCATTTTATTGTAAGTAAGATAACATTCTAGCCCACGACAAATTTTGTTATTAAGAGAGTTGACGAAATTCAAATAAAATAGTGGGAGTAACTATTAGATTAAAAGTCCAAATATCTCATGGTTTATATCAATACAATAATTTTAATAAGATTCTTTATTCTTCACATAGGTTTCCAAACAAAACATAGATAACAAATATATTTTTGAAGCATATTTGATGCTAATAAGTTAATTGAGATTATACCATAATCTAAGAATTGTTCTGATAGAATCCAAGATGCTTCACAAGTTGAACAAGTTGTTCAAGATCCGTTATGAAATGAAGAACAACATTGGTGCATGTTCTACAAGTCATTGAAGTTCAAGTTCAAAGATTGAAAAGATGAAGACATATGCGGCCATATTGTATTTTACATGTGGGTTTGATATAATTTTATTTAATTACTTTAGTCTATATTATTATTATGTTAATGGGCTGGTACAATTAATTAAATAGTCCATAGTTATTTTTTTTAATTATTTGTTTTAGCTAATTTTAGGGTTTCCTAGTATTTAAAGGAAACAAGGGTTTTAGATTTTAAGAGTTCTTATTTAACTAGTACATGCATTCCTATTAGTGGAGTTCTACTTCAATTAGGACATGCATTCCTATTAGTATAAGGGTAATATTAGGGTTTTAGTATTTAAACAACTTTAGGATATTATTTTGAAACAACTTTTGATGAATAAAGTTCTAAAATTTTGTGTTGAATTATGAGTAATTCTTCTTAAGTTCTTGAATGAACTTAGACTTATCAAAGGCCTTTCAACCCTTTGTGGCCTCATATCTTTCGAAATACCGTTGGTTAGTTGCTTAATCGCGAGTTTCGGGTCAATGGTTAACTTTTGTAACCTAAGTCTTTGAGACAAGTTCCTCAATGGGTCTAGGGTTCATAATCTGATCATATTAGCTTTCTAGGTTAGGATTAACTTGTTCGTGAGGTTTTAAAATCGTCATTCTTTGGGGGTTCACATCATATTCACTTGTTTGTGGGTTTTTAAAGCGTTGTTCTTTGGGAGTTCACATTATGTTCTTAGGAATGTCTTGGAACAAAGTGTTCCACTATAACTTGCCGAAAATGCAATACAAGAGGAATACGATGCTTAGGTGAGGCTTCGTGATGAGCAGGCATATGCGATGTCGAGCTCAATGTCACCATAGTTGCAAAACAACATGAGTCTATGGATGTTGGCACAATGCATCTCAATGAGTTGTTTGATGCATCTGCTCGCATCGAAAGATATGAGATATTTAAGACTCACTTATATACTGATCTTGTATTGCAATCACTGTCAGAGTCTTATTCTCATAATTGCTTAATAAGTTAAGGTTTATTAAGAAAGACTTAAAATCATGAAAAATTCTACGATGCTTATGAATGGCTTTAAATAGTTTAAGAAAGACCTTAAGAAAAGTTCAAAGGGTAAGACCCAAAAAGTGCTAACACTCATAAGCCCAATGGTAGTGTAATCAAGAAGAAATATAAGACTCATTTATATACTGATGCATTTGCTCGCACCGAAAGATATGAGATATCTAAGACTCACTTATATACTGATCTTGTATTGCAATCACTGTCAGAGTCTTATTCTCATAATTGCTTAATAAGTTAAGGTTTATTGAGAAAGATTTAAAATCATGAAAAGTTTTATGATACTTATGAATGGCTTTAAATAGTTTAAAAAAGGCCTTGAGAAAAGTTCGAAGGGTAAGGCCCAAAAAGTGCTAACACTCATAAGCCCAATGGTAGTGTAATCAAGAATAAATATAAGGGCACATATTTCTTTTGTGTTAAGGATTGACATTGGAAGATGAATTGTGTAAAATAATTAGAGGGCTTAAAGTAGAAATAGTAAGGGATTGCTTATACTTTAGGTATATTTATAATTAAGGTTAATCTTAATGATAGCAAATCTTCTAGTTGGGTATCAGATACCAATTGTGGTTCTTACATGTGTGATATTATAAAAAGTCTCAATGAGAATAGAAGACTAAAGATGAAGTGAACCTACGAGTGCAAAAAGGAGTAAGAGTTATTACTTTAGTCGTAGGAACTTATTTTATATCATTACCAAGTATATTAATTCTAGAATTATAATTTTTTTTATATTCCGGTACTTAGTAGAAATATTATCTCTTTATCTTGTTTAGATAAGAAAAAATTTAATTTTATAATAAAGAATAATAGTTGTTCACTATCATATGATGATATTTATGATATTGGATATTTGAGCAATGGATTATATGTTCTGGAATTAAATAATATTATCCTTAATATAAACTAACAAGATTCTTTAAAAGAGTCATACCTTTGGTATTGTAGACTTGATCATATAAATGAAACAAGACTTACAAAATTACATAAAGATAGTTACTTGAACTCCTTTGATTATGAATCATATGCAACTTGTGAATCATTTTTAATTGACAAAATTACCCTTTATTGGAAAGGGACTACGTGCAACTGAATTACTAGAGTTAGTATATACTGATGTATGTGGCCTTATGTCAATTCAAGCGAAAGGTGACTACTTCTACTTTATAATATTTACTGATAATCATTCACGTTTTAGTTATGTATACTTGATAAAGTATAAGTTTGAATCGTTTGAAAAGTTTAAAGAATTCAGAAATGAAGTAGAGAAATAAACTAGCAAAAGTATTAAGACACTATGATCTGATCAAAGTGGAGAGTACTTAAGCTATAAGTTTCAATACTTTTTTTAGAGAATATGACATCATTTCATAATGGACTCTTCTAGGGACATCGCAACACAATGGTATTTCTGAAAGGAAAAATCCAACCTTATTAGACATGGTACAATCAATGATGTCTACCACAAATCTTTCAATATTATACTGGGGACTAACACTGGAAACAATTACTTATCTTTTTAATAATGTTCTATCTAAATCAATTAGTAAGACATCATATGAGATATGGCAGAGCAAATGACTCAATTTCAACTTTATAAAAGTTTGGGGTTGTGATGTTTATGTGAACCAATTGCCTACTGATAAACTGGATACAAGGTCGATTAAATGTAAATCTGTTGAGTATCCAAAAGAAATAAGAGGATATTGCTTTTATGATCCAAGTGGACAAAATTTGTTTGTCTCATATAACACTATTTCTCTAGAGAAAAAGTTTCTTCTAAGAAAAGATAGTGAGAGTAGACTAAAACTTGATGAAGTTCTAGAACCACAAAATGCATTAAATTGCCTTTAATATGTAAAAAATTGGTGGTGGAATAACCATAAGATTAAAAACTCTGAAAGTCTAGTACAATACACCATAAGCCAATGAGATATAGATCCTTTATGAAAGGTAAAAATGATGTATTAATTGTTGAGAATGATGATCCTACTAGTTATAAAGAGACAATATTTGATGTTGACTCTTCTAATTTGCTTAAAGCTATGAAATTTTAAATGGACTCAATGCATATCAATCAAGTTTGGAACTGGTCGATACACCTGAAGGGATTACTCTCATTGGGTGTAAATAGGTCTTTAAGAAAAAGACAAATGAGTCTATTAGGATTTTGCTTACAATAGCATATACTATAATTATGAGATTTGACAGATGTTAAAACTGTCTTCTTAAATAAAAACCTTATAAAGGATGTATATATGATACAACCTGAAGATTTCATTTCTAAAGGAAACATAAACAAGATATGCAAGCTACAACGATTTATTTGTGAAATAAAGTAAGCATTTTGGAGTTAGAATCTTCATTTTGATAAGATAATCAAAGAGTTTGATTTTATCAAAAAATAAAGATGAATATTATGTGTACAAAAAGATTAGTAGAAGTGTAGTCATATTTCTAATATTATATGTAGATGACATATTAATAATAGAAAAATGATTTTCCAATGCTTTAATTAGTCAAATTATACTTATCTAAGAAATTTTCCATAAACAATTTGGGAGAAGCAACTTATATTCTGGAAATTAAGATCTATAAAGATAGATCTAAAAGGTTGCTTGGTCTCTCACAATCCGTGAACATAGACAAAATTCTTAAAAAGTTTAAGATGAAAGATTCAAAAAGAGCTTACTTGCCTATAAGGCATGAAATCTACCCTTTTAAAGGAAAAGTGTCCTAAAGCTCCTAAAGAGGTCGAGTGCATGAAATTAATCTTATATGCTATAGTTATATGATCAATCATATATGCTATGCTATGCTATGTATAAAGACCTAATGTGTCATTCGCTTTAAGTGTTATGAGCACATATTAGGTAAATCCAAGTGAAGGTCACTAGACAACGGTCAAGACAATCCTTAAGTACTTAATAATCATTAATGATTTGTTCTTGATTTATAAAGGAATTATTACAGTAAACTCAATAACCAAAGCTGAGTCTATAGCCACTTTAGAAGTAGTTAAAGAAATAGTTTGAATAAGAAAGTTCATCACAAATTTTTGGTATAGTTCTTGATAATCACAATCCGATTGTGATATATTGTGGGCCCATAATCCACAAGCTATGGAACAAAGGTTTTTATAAAGACCTAAACATGTATTTAGGCAATATCACCTTATTATAGAGATAATATAGAAGTGAAGATATAAAAGATATCAACTGAAGAGAACTTAGTAAAGTTTCTTATTAAGCCACTGTCCCAACAGAAGCATGATAGGCACACTGAATTATTTAATGTAAAGTATAATAGAGATTAGCTTTAGTGTAAGTGGGAGATTATTAGTTATATGCCCTAGATCCAACAGGAACAAATATGTAATTATATATTATTGTATTGATTAATAAAATCGACAATTTATTTATAAGTTTTGTCTATGTTGGCTATTTATATATAAAGTCCTTAGAATGACAATTAGAGGAATTAATTTAAATTTAATTTATGAGATCTCGTCATTCTTAAATGTTCCCGATCATAGGATTATCAATACTAGTACATTGATAAATCCAAATTAGATCGGCATGTGTTATATGTCTGCTTCCATGGAGAAGGAAGATAGCTAATCTCATAAACTATTAGTGAAAGTGTTCACTTAGTCTGACATATGAATGTTTGTTAGAGAACAAGTTTATTGAATTAATCCACTTGAGAAACCCATATGAAATGTTATTCACGTGTCTATGGGATTTCTCTAAGTTACGATAGTATGACTGATCCTTAGACTTAAGATCTTCATAGTATCTTATTTGTGGATCATATATGCTTTGACATTACACTTTCATTGTCCATAGTGAAATTGCGCATAGGGTAATGATTGGGCAATATGAGAAGCACGCGAAGATTGTGAGAGATTAATAAAGGATTCGTCGCTCTGAACAATATAGAGTCGATATCCTAAGGGACGCCATTTTGACATAACTAATAATATAAGTCTATGGCCAAGGTAAGTTCTGAAAGGAGTTTTAAAAACTTTAAAATTATATTATCAGCTTTAGTCAAAAAGCTTCAATAACCATGATTTAATATAGTAGACATTTTCCTTACTCTAGAATCTTTGGTGGGATATGTATGAAGTGAATGGATTATGTAATCGTATACGGACTATGTTTTACTAATTTAATATTCTTTTTCAATTGGGAGTCATTATGCATTACTAGATACAGTTTTTGATATATGAAAATTAGTTTTTTAATTAAGGAGTTAATTGAGGATAAATTAATTAGATTAATTTATCTAAATTTAAAAAGTTTATAACTATTTCCATTGCCAATATAAAAAAGAATTTAATAAGTCACACACTAAAAAGTATTGAAGAATTAATGTTAAATTATATAGATAAATGATTAAGGACTTAATTGTTAAGTTCATAATCTTTAAGAGTTTATTTTACAGTTTTAGAAATTATTTGGGGTTAAATTATAATTATATAAAGTGTTTATATTTAATTATAAGTTTCTTAATTTGATTAAGATAATAATATTATTTAATTAATTAAATAATATTTAATTTTAAAATAAATTACTAACAAAATTAGAAATCTATTTAACGACTTTTCTATTTAAATTAGGGTTTACAAGGTCAAAATATAAAATTTATATAAACCCTGGTTTTAGCCATAAAACGTACATGAGTGTGAATGATAATTTTCTTCAAGAGTTGAGAGAAAATTATCTTAGCAAAAAACTCTCTTATTTGTCTCTTTTTAAAAACTAACATTCATGAAAAGACACTTTACATAATTAAGATTTAGACCACACATTTAGATGATTAGGTATTTATGTAATCTCTGTATTTGAGTCATAACTTTTGGTTTCAATATCGGATTAACGAATTCAAGAAGATTCGGAAAGAAGATTCGGAAATTTACAACTTTATATTTCATGAAAAAATTCATATTTAAACGTTTTGAAGGTCTAAATAGTATTTTAAATTACAAATCTATAGAAAATTCAAAAAGTATTAATCTAATCTCGTTTGTGGTAAATATCTAAAATAAGATCTTAAGCTAATTCTTTATTTTGTTGAAATTATAAAATATGTTAAAATAACATGATCTTGACTTGAAAATTAATGAATATTTAATTATTTAAATTAATAAAGTAAAATTTTAAATTTATGGCCTATATTACATAATTTTCAACACCTACGTCCACGACAACCAACTCAAAGAAGAAGCTTTATTAACACAGAAGATAGTAACAGATCTAAATAAGATATTCACGGCTATCCATAGACTGCTAGAACAGCGAGAACGATGCACTAGAACTCTCTAAGATCAATCCAGAAGGTTGCCCAACAACCAGCTATTTTATCTTCTGTTTCCAGCTTAGCAAACTTCCATAACTGAACATAATTACATTACTGATTTTCACTTTTCCAGAACGAGTACTGAAATCACTGTAAACAAAGCATTATTTTCAATCAACACTGTAAACAAAGCATTATTTTCAATCAAATTCTTACTTTGATCTAGGATATATGTTAGCCTTCAATGGATATTTCATCACTGTTGTGAACTCGCTCTTCTCTTCCAAATTAATTTCATCTCCGTCCACAGCTTTCCATTCATAATTCCAAATCAAATTAGCCAAAAAATATTCCAAATGAAGCATAGCCAACCCAATTCCTGGACAAATCCTTCTTCCAACCCCAAATGGCATCATTTTTATCTCCTTGCTCCCTGTTATATCAAACACTTCTGCTCTGTTTTCTTCACTATTCAGAAACCTTTCAGGCTTAAACGCCATCGGATCATCCCAAATCTTTGAATCCCACCCCATATTTGCCACCATAAAATTTATGGAAGCCTTTTTTGGAAAAAAAATCCCATCAACAACAATCTCGTCTGTCGCAGCATGTGGAATAACGAACTGTTCAGGAGGGTGCCGCCTTAAACTTTCCAAAATCACTGCTTTCAGATATGGCATCTTCTCCAAATCATCTTCTTTCACCTCTCTCTCTGCATCTCCAACAACTCCTTTAATCTCTGCGAATAGTTTTGCTTGAATATCTGGATACTTAACCAAATTTGCCATAGCCCATTGCAATGTTGTTGATGTTGTAGCAGTGCCAGCATTCAGAAACTCTGTGCACAAACTCATAATTTCCTTTTCCTCAAGCTTTCTTTTCTCCTCGGGGAGTTCCAGATCGAACAGCGTATCAACATATGCTAAGACATACTCGGATTTTCCCTTCGCAGCTGAAGGGTTTCTTAATCTCTCTTCTTTAATCTTCCTCAGCTCTCTTATCAATGGCATCAACACACTTTCTTGCTGTTTCCGAATTTGTAAAAACTCGTCCCATAATTTACGGAACACAATCTTTGTCACCCTTGGCCAAACATTCAGTACGTTAAATCGTTTAATATTCAGCATCATCAAACGCTGAACATCCACAACTTCCTTAATCTTCTCCTCGTCGAGCTTGTCGCCAAAACACATCAGAACTAACAAGCAAAACATAGCAAATTGTATATGGTCAACAACCCGAACTGCATCGCCAGTTTTCGCCTGAGAGTTGAGACAATCTAAGAAGTTTTGCAAAACCAACTTGCGCGCATGCGAGTAGGATTTCACGCGCGAAGGATGAAGTATCTCCACCGTCAAATTACGCCGCAGAAGGCGCCATGTAGGGCCATAATTGGCGGCGTTGATGTTATGCTGTTTACTACTAGTAACTTGTAAGACGGCGTCAGCAGGAGGACGGTCAGCAAAAACAGCGCCTTTTTGAATCAAGATTTGGTAAGCCAGGGAGCGATCAGCAATAAAGATGGTAGGTCTAGAGCCCATTCCAACTGTGATTGCGCGGCCAAATTTTTGGTGAAGAGGTTGGAGGATTTGTCTAAGTTCGACTGAAGGTTTTCTGGCCAAGAGAAAATTTCCAAAAATGGGGAAAGAAGAAGGGCCAGGAGGAAGCTTGAAACGGTGAGTTTTGGAAGAGTGGAGAAGATATATGAAAGCTTTGGCGACAGCAGAGATGAAGAGAGAGACAAGAATGATGAACCAGGTTTCCATGTTAGCAAGTTTCTAAGGTGACGAAAGAATTTCTTGGTAGGGTTGGGCTTAACGGGAACGAAATATATAAGAAGACGATGATTAACTAATAATGCAATAATTTAAGTTTTTAAATTAAATTATGAACATTACTTTTTTATCTACCTTATCCGCTTAGCGATCCGCTTAGTGGTGGCTAAAGGGCCCCATTCTTGGCGTGTTTGGATCTGGTTGGAAATCCGTTATATTCGAGTTGGGTCGCAAGGATAAAGAATTGGGTTGTGGTTCTTAAAATGTTAGACTGATTCGGCCAATGGAGATAAATAGTATCGAGTTTAGTCGAGCCGATTTTGATTTAATTTTGAATCAGTTAGGCTCGGATTTTTCGATTTTTTTAATTTTTTTTTAATTCCACGATCAAATTTATCCAGATCTACTAATATAATATAATCTATTGGATCAATAATCTTTTAAACCTGGTTGATTTTGAATTCACACGAGTTAGACTTTGAGTTCATTTTATTTTGATTTGGTTCAAATTGTGTCCACGGGCTCATTATTCGGCCAACAACCACCACTAAATTTGTTAATTAAATTCAAAAAATTTGTAAAAATTTATTTTGACCGAAGACATACTTAATAATAAATAATTCAAATAATAATTTAATAATTTTAATTTATATAATAAATATAAAATATAAAATTAATTTATAAATTTTATTAAAATATAACTCAAATCATTTATTTAAAATTAAGAATAAAAAAAAAGAGTACGAGACAGTTCATTTGCATGTTTGCAAATTGTTGACAAGTACGTAGCTCTGTTATCATTTATTAGGATAGACGTTGTAGAACTTATAATGTAGAAAAATGATATTTATCTCCAGCATGTTCACCTTGAGTAAAGAAACAACGGACTGTTTATAATTTTAATTGACATCTAAAATTATTAATAAAATAATTTTAGATGTTAATTAAGAATTTTTTTTTATAATAAAAAAATTTTAATTTCATAATACTTTAAAATATATTATTTAATCTTTTATTAATAATTTTATTTTAAAATTATAATAATTAATTAACATATTTTCAATCTATTATTAATTATTAGTTATAAAGTTAATGGGACGTTGAGATAAGTCTTCAAACTTTTGAGATATGAAATTAATAGGGCTTTGAGATAATTATTTAAAATTCAAGGATATGAATGAAAATTTACAGTAAAACCTTTTGCATTTCACTGAGCAGCAGCTCCTCGTGGGTGGTGGGGGAAGGGGCGGGGGTGGAGTCAGTCGCTCCATCATTAGTCATAATACGCAGATTGACGTACAAAATCACCTCGCCATTTTTTTATTCCTCCACCTCCACCACCTCACTCCATTGATTTTTCTTTGAATTTTATTTCAAACATTGTGGGTCCCACTTTGGGCCCACACTGTTTTCTTTTAACACATGTTTTCTGAGGCGACTATGGAAGAGACGAGTTTAATAGGAAGGATCAAATACTAAAAATAAATTGTTAAAATATTTACTTTTTTAAAATTGAAAAGGTCAAAATCTAAAAAAATACATATTTTTGTAATTCAAATTATAATACTTTAATTTAGCATTAAATAATTAATTAAGGGTTCATCTTCTAGAAATCATAATGGTTGTCAAATTATATATCTAAAATAGAATTCTTAATTTAACATACTAATATCTAATATAAACGTCGTAGCTCTTTATATTAATGACT
>JAXCLQ010013282.1:0-10364 GCA_035584115.1 Cedrela odorata
AATGTTAAATAATCGTTTAAGCGGGTTTGGTAATAAATTGTCAAACTCGCTACGGATTTAGTACGGGTATGGTATTGAATTTTTTTTGTGGATGCGGATGCGGATGCGGATACGGGTTTGAAGATATCCGTCCCAAACCCGATCCACTACCATCCCTATCTGCAAACATTGTAACAAATGATAAATAGTATTAAAAACAACATATAATTATACTTTCTACATAAATTATAAATATATTTGATAAATACCTTAAATGCAATAGGCATCCCAACTATATTATACTTCCTCTTATAACTCTTACCCTCCTCGTGTAACCCAGGCGCATCCTTTTGTACTTGATATACTGACTTGCAATGGTATAACGTAGTGTTAATATTGTTATTGAAATACAATAGATCCCTATGGATACTGATTAAACTGGACTAGATCCTCTGTCATACGCAACAACTATAAATCAACGTGAACTCTTCCCCCCGACTGAGCAAAAACCACTCAAGCATGTAAATAGTGATAAGCGTACCACGTCTAGGTCGGGTATCGTTGCAAAATCAATCTTATCGTACACCATCTTAATATTATTCAAAGTAATAGGCCCATCGATGCCGCCAAAATACTCATCCGTCAATCACATACCTCAGGAAGATTCACTTCAAGATAATGTCCACAACGCAAGCCAATAATCAACCTGAACTCCCTGTATGAAAATCGAATTACCTAACCCCGAATATAAAACCACATATTGCTGTTGTTGTCATCTACATGAACTTCTTGCAACATTATATAAGGTATGAAAATAGAAGAATGATGTAAACCCTTGAGGGACAAGACCGTCTAAATATATCAACTTGCGCCGTTGTTAACTTCTCCCTAATGTGGTCTATCACCCCAAATCGAGATAAACAAGTCCCTTCCTTGTGAAAGTGGTCAAATATTTGAATCTTCAGCTGTGGTTGTTGAGCCATTAGTACCTAAATAAATTGTATCAACAAGAAGTTATTCTACAACTAGAACATATAACATTTTTCTAAAATTGTCATATAAGAATTAATTTATTAAAATACATAAAATTCCTATATAAAATGCTAAAATACATTTTTACATTTATTTTTCTACTACTGCAATTTACATATATCATTTTTCTAAAATTCTCATACAAGATTTAAGTTCTTAAAACACATAAGATTCCTATATAAAATGCTAGAATACATTTTTCAAATTTTTTTCTACTACTACAATTTACATATAACATTTTTCTAAAATTCCCATATAAAATTTAATTTCATAAAATTCATAAAATTCCTATATAAAATGTTAAACCCTATTCTTTGAATATAAAGGTAAAGTAGTCATTTGTATAATATTCATTTCACACATGCATAGTAATGGTTGACACAGTATCGAGGCTTAGGTGAATTCAAATTGAGTTAAATGATATGAATGAAATTAATTTAATGTGATGATTTATAATTTTTTTCATAAGTTGGATTTTGGTATGTTGCCCTACGCTGAAGCATTCGGTGATCTCGCAGGGGATTGGGTGCAAAGTCCTTGAAAGGTAAACGAAATTAGTGCTAAGGAATGAAAAGAAAATGTCAAAATCTATACTGAGCATAAAGAGATCGATATTTGGAATGATCGATACATTTGAACAATGTATTGATACATTAAGGTTATGGGTCGATACCTGATGAAGTGATTGATATCTTCATAAAAGGTATCGACACTTTGCAAGTCTGAGACTTGGAAAGAAATTATAAGCTGACCAGATCGATACCTATAGAGAAAGGTATCGATACAAGGCAAAACAGAGAGTTTAAAAATAATTATAAGACTGATCAGATCGAAACCTTCATTAAAAGTATTGATGCATGGTCAGATAGAGAGTTTGAAATTAATTACAAGTTGGACCAAATCAATACCTTTATCAAAGGTATCAATACATAAACAAACAGAGAGTTGAAAAATATTTACATGTTGAACCAGATCGATACCTTCAACAAAGGTATCGATACATTGAAAAGAAGGGATCGATGCATAAAGGCAAATGCATCAATATTCGAGATCGATAGAAATTCCAAAATCGAATTCTTAAGGAATGGATCAATATCTAACCCAAAGGTATCGATACTCAACCTTAAAGTATTGATACATGATGCTAATCTGGGTGAAATTTGACGAGCAAATTGGTCTTTTCGCTCATTTCTATAAATACTCAAGAGGGGGGATTCGACCCTAGTGTCTTCGTCACTCGTTCTCACACTCTCTCTCTAAAAACACCTCTCTCTTACTCTCATTCGATTTTGTCCAAATCTTTCTAAATACTTGGCTTATTCATTTAATGTATGTTGTCAAGTGAGTAACCCCTCATCTCCTCTACAAATTGGTATTGATTTTGGACCGAAAACAATAAGGATGAACAGAGAAGAAAACTAGGGTTTGAAAAGAATTTGGAGGTTTTGCATTCTAACTACAATGTGCGATTTCTAAGGACCTCTACAGGTTCCAAGTAGGCTTATTAAACTATTATAATCTTAATTTTAAGAACTTAAACATGTTAGAAACTTAAGGTTCACTGTTCATGCAAGATTATATTGATTTCGCCTAGAAAATATAGATTTATGTAAAATTGTGTTGATTTGGAGTTAGTTGAAGTATAAAATGGTCTAATATGAGTTGGATATTAGTTGGAAAGTGTATATTTCATTTTAGACAAAAATGTGAGTTACGAATACTCATTGCCATGAGATTTTATTGTTGAAAATCGGTTAAAAAACATCGATTAGTAAGCCTCGTGGTGTGTCGTGTGTTAACTAAGGGATCGTAGCCATGTTTTCCATGAGCATTGCATTTAATGCATTTACGTTAACTTAATTAGAATCGTGGATTTCACTATATGTATGCATGTGTGGTATCAGGTTCTGAAAACCCGAGTAAGAGACTTATTAGACATGAGGATTAGTAGTGGGAGTGGTTACCCTTTCATGAAGGAAACAAGCTGGAAAACCATGCTCTGTTTTGCACTCACTGCAGAAGCGCAATGCACTGGATCAGTTCTTGAACTCGTGACCATTGCTGAAGAAGCCATGCCCATCAAACGGACATGCAGAAAGGCTTTCCTCGGATCTAGACATGTACATATGTATATTTTGATATTTAAAACTTTTTCAAGTAAATGCAAAGTTGAGAAGTCTTACTTCTTTCCTTTGTAAACTAGAACAGCAAGTGAACCTCTTCGCTTGCCTCTTTAGGGTGTCCACATATTGGTGTTGGTAACGGTGGTTCCGGCTTCTTTATAGGATCTGTAAGGTTAAGCTTGACCAAGCTTAACCAAGCTTTCTCTCTCTAACCTACCTTTTCTTCCCTCAACTGGTTTTTGGTTCACAACCAAGCACCTACCAAACCTTCTCCAAGGATAGTTGTCCTGAAATTTCAGAGAGAATAAAGAAGAAGAAGAAGTCGGTTCTGTCTCTTATAGGATTGATTAAAGATAACGTAGCATTCCAATGCTAGTTATCTACACTCAACACTTGAGTGTTTTTCATGCAAAATTTGTCATAGCTGACTTGCATTCTCTCATTTCATTAAATGAACAAAAAGCAATGCCTACTTGCTCACTTGCTGACTTGCTTCTTATTTCAACAATTTGAATAAAAGCAATCCAAGTATCAAGCTCATTAATGGGCATGTGAGAGAGAGAGAGAGAGGGAGCGAGTAAAAGTATAATATATACATATCATTATATATATATATATACTTATACATATATATTACTTTAATATATATATTTATAATAATGATTAAATATATATATATATATTACTTTAATATATATATTTATAGTAATGATTAAATATATATATGTTACTTTAATATATATACAATACAATATTATAATCATTACATATATATAATATATTATTATTATATTATATTATTGCTTTAATCAATATTAAAGCATTATATAAATATATAAATTAGTATAATATTCGTAAATCATATTTAAGTTATCCCATAATTAACCAAAATATTTTTCACGCTTTCAAGTGCTAGCTCGTCATTGCCGAAAAATATATTTTTTACAATAAAGAATCAAATTACTATCCGATCAAAGTATTGGAACAACATTATTAACCAATTAATGATTATTGTATAATAGTAAATGCCATCATCATTAAGTAACCGACTAATGTATGTGAACCCTGGGTTCACTGTGAGCTGGACATGGGTGGATACGAACTCCTTCATATCATTTTGGTACAACTTTTTGTATCCAAAGTTCCAAATAATCATGACCGACCTCTAACAAGACGTCATAACCCTCAAACACTAATGAATCCATATAATTGTACATACATGTAGTAAAGTCCCTCTGCTGTCGACTTCCAATTGAGTGTGGGTCATGGTATCGTCAAACCCTTAACTCAATCATAGGATCAGAACCTTAATAATATATAGGATTCATATATCCGCGAAACACCTTTCTAGACATACATGCTTTGGCCAAAGACTTTATTTCTATGTATGATAATTCCACCTGAGATCTCAAGCTCTAACATCTAAGCCAGCAGATTCCATCTTGGCTATTACCTATCCTCATATGCATAAACACATTGCCAACAAGTTTCTTTCACCAGGCGTGGCTAGGTATAAGAAGCCGCCGGCATTTGCTTGTCCAAGACCAATTAGTAAGCCCATGGCCGCAAATAAGAAGGCATTATTGTGGTGAGTTACTGTTCATTGTAGACACTATTTAGGGGTGTGACAACTTAGACATGGGTTATGTCTCCCTGTGCCACCCGAGTAATGTCTTAAAACCCTCTTTAGGGGGGGATGGCTAGGTACCTCAAAGGGCCTTATTCATTAGCATTCCGGAGGCATTGTTGTATACTCCTCTACCCTCGGGTAGATTGAAATGGGCTACTTGTATGAATTAGGCTAGCTTGTATGCATTTTCCCGATGGCTTGTACGCTTGTGCGTAGTTTATCAATAAAACGTCGGATTGTGTTGGATAACTATAATGGCTTATTTCCTCTCATTTTCTACTATCGTTATATTTTTGTAGACAGCTAACCCACTTGAGTTTATTATGTGAAAACTCGTTTAGGCAGACTTGCTAGTAAGTGCCGCACGGGCATGAATCTCGACTACGAGAAAATCAGCCCATGACATTTAGTATCAGAGTTTAAGGTTGTGGTGATAATGTCTACAAAAACTACCTCTTCAAGAACAACTCGATTGAATGCTCTCAAAAGAAAATTGGAGAGTTAGAGGGGTAGCAACGAGCTTTTAAGGTAGCACAAGTAGAGAAGGGGCTCATGTGATACCAAGGACTTGAGACAAACTTTGACGATACTAAAGTCCTTGAGTTCTCGGGTGAACATACTGAAAACGAAAGCCATTGGCTTTTTAACTCTGAGTCGTCTAATGGGGAACGTACCAAAGAGTTAGGAACACAATTTGCAAATACGCAAGCAACGATATTCGAGATCGCAAAGAAGTACCACGATGCGGCGAGGGTGTTGTGGGAACGACTTGAGGAAGTGGTCACGAGGACAAACCTCACTGCTCGTATTCTTGCAACTCAGTCGGGAGTTGCTCCAAGCTTAAAACACATTTGGTTGATGATATTAGAATCAAAATACTATGGAGAGACCCGAGATGCCAAAGTGCTGGAAAACTACATTGTTAGATATCGAACAATGTTTTAGGACTATGAGAGTAGGTTTCAAAGATGTCGAGGTGACCTTGACATCCATATATTTGTGTGGGCATTCCAAGTTGCGTTGAAGGACCCGAAATGAAAGTTAAAGAACTAACTCCTCTCCGAAAATGTTGCGTACATTGCTCAAGAACATTTTTTTGACATCGAACAATACTTTTGAAATGTGGAGGGGCCAATTCCGAAGATGCCAAGGTGACCCTAGCATCCCTATACTTGTTTAAGGATGGCAAGTTGTGGTGGAGGACTTGAAAAGAAGGCTAAAGTTTCTCCTCGAAAAGGCTGTGTACCTTGCTCGAAAGTAATTACATGAGTTGACTCGAAATTGGGATAGTTTGCAAGTATGTAAAGAAATTCTCAGATTCGATGGTAGATATCCAAGATGTGACCGAGCAAAATAAATTGTTTTACTTGATGGAAAGCCTGCAACCTTAGGCACAAAATGAGTTACAATGACAAAAGGGTGCGAGTTTCTCATTCGCACAAGCAGTCATTGGATGGTTGTTGGATTATTCATGTGTTGACTCCCAACCAAGAAGGTTGTTACCCATCTCAAGAGAAAAGAAAATAGGAATGGGAATCCCAGAGATTAGGGCTCTAACAATGGTGGGGGATCGTTAATGGTGTAGGGAAGTCAGGAAGAAACGTTATCACATTAGTGATATAATGGTCCCATAGAGCCATTGAATGCCTCAAAAAGGCAAGGCTAAGTGCTATGGCAGTTAAGGATGAATAGCGAAAAGCACTTGAAAAGTAAACGAGAGACAAAAGAAACCGGAAAAAGAAAAAGAGAAAAAGAAAAAAAAGAAAAAAAAAAGAAAAGAAAAAGGGTTGTAACCGCACCTAGGGCCGAGGCCATAACATGGAAAGAATTCTGGTGGACATAGAGACCACTTATAATGTCATTTGGCTTCAAGAGTAAAGCATTTTGGGTTAAAGCTCGAGGAGGATATTGACCACATGAAGGTAGTCAACTCCGAAAGCCTTACTCAAGAGTGAGTTGACGAAACAAATGTCGATGAAAATTGACACTTGTGAAGGTTAAGTAGACCTTGTTGTTTTGCAGGTGGATGACTTTACTACCATCACAGGAAATGACTTCTTGTTAAGAGAAGGGCGCTATCACATTTCATCTGCTGGTAGCTTGAAGATCAAGGGAGAAAGGCTCACAATGATGCCGGCCAAAGTCAAGCAACTGACAGGAGCAAAGTTCTTATCCGTGCTTCAATGCAAGAAAAGGAAGAAAAGCCAACTCCATCAGAGATTTCAGATGCCTTGAGAGAATTTATTGAGGCAATATTGGATCAACTATCCAAAACCTTGGTAAAAGAGTGCAATTGGTCACCAGGCGGATGGTGTTCGAGACGAACATACCTTCGCGCACCTTTAGAGAATGAACTTCTTGTTGTGTCACGTTAGTTGCTAATTGATGAACAGACTGAGAAGTTTAAAGAGATACTAAAAGAGTAATTGCGCCACTTTGTCAATGCCAACCAGAAAAGTTGGACGCAATTACTTGAAGTAGTGTAATTTCGCTTCAATGCTACGAAGAACTCATCAACGAACTGAAGTCTCCTTGAGTTAGCAATGAGACAAGAACAACTTCTATCCCACACAATTATAAAGTATAGAGGAAAGGTTTCTCGAGAAAGGTCCTTAGGCATAATTTGGAGAAAGATGCTATTAAGAGGAACAAGTGGGCAGACAAGAGTAGAAAATGGTCCGAGTTCCAGCTTGAAGACTTTGTGCAACCGAAGCGAATGCCTGAACAGAATTAAGGAGAGCTGAGACAAAAGACTAGTGCAGAAGCATGGAAGTCTAGTTCCAGTCATTACCAAAGTAAAGAAGGCTACATTCAAGGTTGGGATGTTAGCCTAGATGAAGATACACCCGAACATTCATGTTAGCAAGTGGAAGTCAAACTTCGCTAACACGAAAGATTCCACGTGTAATCAACCAGCAAGAGAGGAGATCAAGAAGCAATTGTGGAAGAAGACTACCAAATAAGTGAAGGAGACTCTAGTAGAGAGTTAAATAACCAAAGAGATACGACACCATGAAGAGTTTTTCGCAAAGTGGAAGATCCTTAGTGAAGAAGAGTTCAATTGAGAGAGACTCGAAGAAATTGAAGTTTCAACTGAAGATTAAAGATTTCAAGATAGCATCATCATCGAAGACGCCGATAGATATAAGAGGCCATTCGCATTTGCTTGTCCAAGGCCAATTAGTAAGCCCATGGCCGCAAATAAGGAAGCATTGTTGTGGTGGGTTATTGTTCATTGTAGGCACTATTCAGGGGTGTGACAACTGAGACATATCTACAACTCTTTGCAAATAAAGTCCTAACATCATAATACATCATATAATCTCATTCTGCATTCTATATATACAATATATATCAACAACTATACATGCAAAATGATATAAAAGCTATTTTATTAATCTTAAATAAATTTACAATTAGTTATAGAATTATATATATAAAAGGAAGATATCCCTAAACCGTATGATACTATTAGTTCTAGAGCATATCTCTAACATCCCCTTATTGCGAGTAAATTTTTATATATACATTATATAAATAAAATGCATGCGATATTTATATGTATGCTTGTGTGTGAAACAAGTGTTTTGAAATGTTGAAATGAAATGTGAAATGAATGTTTTACATGTGTTTTACTTAGATATTCGGATGTTTGATTATTTGGTTTGCTGTTATAAATACTTTTATTATACATGCTGAAATGGCCGAGGAGGCCCGATTTGTTTAAATGTTTTATAATCAATACTGAAATGATATGATTAGAAATAGGCATGTATATTGGTGATGAAGCCGATAAGGCTAGTTATTGTTTATTAGCCCATTGGCCATGTTATTGACTGTATACACGGGGAGGTAGCCTATGGACAGACCTGTTGAGAGGCCGCCTAGGTGAATGGAGACGCAGTGGGGCTGATATAAGAGGGAGAGGCCATGACAAGCCCACTATATGCCGTGCACATATGTGCAATTTTAAAAACCCTATGGAAAGTCTTGGTAGATTGATAGGGATTGTCAGGAGTCTACCTGTGACAATCACCACAAATCTTCCTGATACACCCTCCATATCCAAGATATATCAAGAGAGCCTATAAGGCTTTCCTGTAAATCAGAATCCTAAAAATAGTTTATAAAACATAACTCCCATCCATAGGATCATTATCAAAGAATTAATCTCCGTGATCAATTCATTCACAACACAAAATCAATATTTAAAATATTATAATATTAAAAATCATCCCCAGTTGGGTTTGAACATATATGAGTAATTACATAAACGTTTAGTTTTCAAATACATTACAAAATCTAAATAGACATATCCAGTAAATCATATCCAATGGACTCAAGGTACATATTTGAGTCAAGAAAAGCCTACCTAGAGCGTTGAAGGCTCTCTATGGCTACCACTAGCCCAGCAAGTACTAGAGTGCCTAACCTAAAAGGTGTAATGGTAATGAATGAGTATACAACTATACTCAATGAGTAAACAAAGTACATACATTTATACATACATGCACACGCATTTTCAAATTATGATATTGGGATTTCATTTACATCATGCTCTCAAATACATATATATTTTCACAAAATCAAGTCATGAGAAAATAATTCATTAGTTTGCAAACAATTTCAAATATCCATATCGGGTTGGCCATACTTCCTCGATCGCTACCTTGGCCGTGGTAATGTTGAAGTTATCAGTGAGTCTTTTATGCACAAAATCATATACAATGCATTCTTTATAAAATAGGAAATCATATCTCATGCTTTACAAAAATGACTTTATTAAGGTAAAATATGAATTATAAAACACTGTCTGTCTCACTGATGTTTACCCCGAGTAGTCGCTTGGTGACACAAGCAACTATCCTCGTCATATCCGTCAAATCCAAGATAACCCTATCAACCCACCAAGACATTTCATAGGGTATCTATATAACTGTGTATCTGCGCGTTCGGCACACAGTGGGCTTGCCATGGACATTCTCCCTTATACCAACCCTACTGCGGCTCTACTCACCTATGAGGCCTCTCAATAGGTCTGTCTATTGGCTATCGCCCAATATATACAGTCAAATAATAGGCCTACTAGCCATACATCAAGCCTACTGGCCATAAATCAATATCGAACCTTACTGGCCACATCATTATTATACATACATTAAAACAAACTCATTTACAATCAATGATTTTAAAACATATTATCAAATCTTGGTCTCCCCGACCATTTCAGCATGTATATAACATAACATTTAAAAATAAACCAAATAATCAAATTAACCTAATATCATGCACTTTACATAAAACAATTTTATTTCAAATTCCTTTTAACAATAAAACTGCTTAATTAAAACACAAGTAATACATATATGTATAACACACATAAATCAATATAATATTCAAGTATGCATAAATTTACTCACAACAATGAGAGGGTAACCACTCTCACTGCGGATCCTCGCACTTATTAGGTTCTTCTCCTGGGTTCTCAGTACCTAAATAACATATGTTAAATACTATCAATATTTAATTCCATTCACTTGTATAAACCCTTAATTTGATGCATGTATGCATGATAGGTATTAGTCATATACATATACTTA